>JAHBCN010001920.1:0-103595 GCA_019359885.1 Listronotus oregonensis
ACTCTACAACTATATCTTTTGAAGATTTTCAGCCCATAAAAAAGATACTAAATAAATCCTGCATATGAGGGCCCTTTAAAAAGATAACAAAAATTATACTAAACAATCTTTTTTTTTCTGAGTGTCAATATTTTAGTACCTGTAAAACATAATTGAAATTGGGCACCTTTTTAATTTTGTGTAAATATCTAAACCTTAAAAATAGACAAATTTGTTTTTAATTTTGGTGTTTCCTTGTCAGCTAAATAAAACCTTTTTTATTCTCTTTCCTAAATCCATTAATTTGATTCTAGTTTTAAATAAATTCAGAAATTGAATAAAAAATTTAAAAAAGTTAAATATTTAAAGCTTATAACATATTAACTTCTAAGGCTATAGTATATTTTTGCTTGCCTTTTTATATTTTTAGCAGGAAACTATTTTTTAATATTATTTCTAAATTTTTTATTTAGTACTGAGTTATTGGGGGAAAAAAAGTAAAAGTAGAACCACGTTTATCCGTGCTCGGTGTTTCTTACAATATATTATGACACACCAATAAAATAACAAAAAAAAAATAGATCTTATAAGTTCAAAGTAACTTTTAAATTGCAAAAATACATAACAGAATAAGAAACAGAATTTACAAGAAAAACCCCCCTACATACTTAATAAGAAAAAAAAAAATCTTTACCTTTTACAAGGCAGATATATTACAGTTATCTATACTTTTGAAAAAATTCAGTAACTTTGGTCTGTGCAAAAATTCTTCAAACTTTTTTAATTTTTGACATATTCGCGAAGTTCAAAATGTTGAAAAGGGTCTGCAGATTCTCGTTGTTTAAAATAGTTGCGTTTCCAAAATAATGCAGTTAGTTCAGTTATGATCGTTCCTTTTTTTCAGATTCAATGATATCTTTCTCCAGACGTCATTATTTGGTAAAAAGCTTTTTTAAAATAATTTCTTTCACCCATTCCAAGCATTTGCCACTGTAAAGTTTTTTGGGATTTAAAGCGTTTTTCCCAAAGCTTCATCCAACAAGATCATCATAAATTCTTTTTGATAGGGGCAATTTTTCAATAATGGGCATCCGGATAACCCGCAGCGGAAAACCGCGCACGGATAATCGGGGATTCCTGTACTAAAAACAAACATATTATAGTACCAAGAAAAGAAAAATCAAATTAAGGAAGGGGTTTTAAACCTTAAAGAGTCCCCTTTGAAAAAATCTAACTTTATGGGGTGAAGCGATTTTCTAAAATCAGTTAGGCGCATGAAAGTTGTATAAGATTGAATAAAATATTTGAACTGGCTTTATTTTTTTTTCCATATGATGAAATGGGTGTAAAAAATAGGTCTGTTTAAATTTTGCTATTAAACATTTAATATTCTTTTTAATGTAATAAACTTTTTTTCTATGGCCCCAGGAATTATTTTTTTTTAAAATCAGTTTATGTCCTAAATTTAATTATCTTAAAAAATATTAAATATGCAGTATATTGTTTTTTTCTTGTCTGGCGGTCTCCCCGGAGTTTTTTTTTGGAAATGAATGAAAAAAAATGTTTTATGCATTTTATCTCTACAAATTATTTTTCATGTTGGTGATAAATTACAGAAAAAATTTTTAAAACAGATAAAGCCTATACAAAAGTTTAAAATACTTTTTTTTATAAAAATAGGGCGGAAAAACAAAATTATATTAAAAAAAATTAACTTTAAACCCGTTTTAAAAATATGGAACCCCTTAATTATTATTTTATTAAATTAAATTTTTAAAATTTTAATTGAAAAAAATTATTAAAAAAAAAATTCCCAATTAAAATTAATTTAACTTTAATACAGCTGAGCTAAATTTATAAAAAACCCAAAACCGGACCTAGTTTCCAAATTTTTTGTCAAATAAGAATTAAAAAAGTTTTAATGTTATTCTCTAAATTTCTTATTTTTTCTTTTTAAAAAAACCCAAACAGAACACTAAAATTTCTTAAATAAAAATTTTAGTATTAGGTGAATAAAAATTACAATTTAGGTAAAAAACCCTAATTACTACTGTAATAATTATTACTCATGTACCTACCCCAACGGTATTACTTAGTTATAACCCATAAAAAAAATCAAAATTCATTTGTTAATCAATGACAAAAAATCATGTATAACTTTACTATAGAAATGCCAAAAACCTTTAACCCCAACTAAATTTATAAAAAAACAATTTTGTAGTTATTTGCATCTTCTGTAAAAAATTTTTAATTTTGGTTGGGCCTATCAGCATTAAGTATCAAAAATGTCTGTTTAATAGCATCGATGTCTACTTTTAAAATACAGGCTAATAAATAAAAATTTGTAATTTTATCACAAGTAACTCTTCAAATTTTTCTAACCTTTCTTTCTGGCATAAAAATTAAATATTTTCATACTTTTCTCTATAACATCATTAGGGTTGGGGTTTTCATCAATAAGACCCTAAAAAAAATAACAAATATAAAACTTTTTTATTGTAAAGCAAAGTAGGTATAAGTCAGATGGGGGGGTTTTTTTTAAAAAAATTTAAAATAAAATAAAGGTTTAATTTTGTCAGAGATTTATCATTTCTTCCTATTCATGGGGTTTTTGTTTGCTTTATGATCCCAAAATATCTAAAGTTGTTTATTTTAAAATTTTTTAAAAATAGATACAAAAAGACAATTAAGATGATTTATTTAAAAAAAAATGCATTTCTACTTTTAAGTTTAAACAAAAAAATTTTAAAACACAAAAATAAGATGATTGATGATAATTAATTTAAATGAAATACTACAGCTTGGGTACATAAACATTTATTAAAGGGTATCTTACACATTTTATTTGTTAACAAAAATACATGGATGCCTATGACTATCTAAAAAATTACTAAATAAATTTTACATGAAATATTTAAAATTAATCTACAAATGTCATATGTTCTCAGTTTCTGTAATAAATTAGTCAATTAAGTCAAAACTACTTTTCTTTATCATTGATAACATTAAGAATTGCTGAAATGCGATATCAAGGATGAAGCATAAAGGTAGGAAAATCTGTCTAATAAAGACTTGTGAATTAATATTTTAAAATGTTTGACAAAGCAATTATTCAAAACTTGTTTTAATCATGTGCAATGAAAACATTTAGTAAAAAATATTCCGATATCTGAAAACTTCAAGAGAGATGTTTACCTCAGTGATTTCAATTTCGTTGTCGTCTGAATCAGACAACTCCACCGTCTCCACATCGTGAAGCTCTATGTCGAAAACCGTAGCCATATTTCTACTCTTATTTTAGATTACACATTTATTATAACAAATCATACACTGTTAAAGATTAAATGAAAAAAAGCCGTGATTTTTTCGATCTTACGAAACGACACTAACACGACACCACAAATCGAGGTTATGTGAGAAATCACTCTTGCCAACGCTGAAGGTTTGACACGAAGGCATCAGCGGCAGCACTGGATTTTTACTGTCGGTTATATTTGTATTATGTGTAGCATAAACAATACTTCGTGCATAAACCAAAAGAATGCTAAATGCTATTACTTAGTTCTCCACCGCAGGTAAAACTTTAATCTTTCAGGTAAAATTTCTAATATTTTGTATACAGGGTGTAACAAAATATCCGGTAATTGATCAATAAGTTGCCGCAACACCAATTTTAGACCAAATTTGGTATACGGGGGATCTTTGGTCCGCTGATCACGAATTTATGTACAAAATTCTTGCTTTTACACTAGAGTGGCACACAATGTTTTTTAAACACCTTTTAAAAAACTTTTTTTTTTATGTTTACTTTACCTTTTTCCCACAGAGTGGCCATGTGTACTGAGAAATTCTGGTGCATAGGTACCTGGTTGCGGCGTTTGAATGTACGGTTTGCATAAATGAAAAATAATATATGTATAAAATAAATAATATAAAAAAAGTTGGTAATTATCTTAAAGTTGCCTCCTCTCATTTTGACCAAATTTGGTATACGGGGGCGCTGATTCGAATCTACAAAAATATTTTCGGCAACATTTCTTTACGAGATATTCATCATCAAAGTTAAAATCAAACTAACTTTCACTATTTCCCTCCTTCTTTTGTATACAATACTTGATTGTTACTTAAAGTGGCACACAATATTTTATAAACACCTTTTAAAACCTTTATTTTATTTATTTTACCTTTTTTCTATTAAATTGCGAACTTTCAAGTTCAAAGGCAGAGCCATATTTTTTACAAAAGCCTAGTGCATACATGGTTGCCGACACGTTGCGGCGTGTGAAAGTGAAGGTTTGCAATTAAATAAAAAACAATGTAAAATAAATATAAAAACAGTTTTAAAAGATTATGTGACATATTGGGTGCAAACTTAAAAATCAAGAATTCTTCAAAAAGAAGAGAAGGGAAATAGTTAAGGTTAGTTTGATTTTCTGAATAAAGTTATTCAGAGTAAACAGCGCCAAATATGCCAAATTTGGTTCAAGATAATCAACTTTCGAACAATACCAAAGATTTTAAATATGTTTATGGACCATTGTGTCAATTTAGGTAATTGTCTCGAAGCTGCCTCCTCTTCGATTTTAACCAAATTTGGTATACAGGGGTTTTGGGGCGCATACGAATCTAAAAAATATTTTTCGGCAACGTTTCGTTTTCGAGATATCATCAAGTTGAAAATCAAATCAACCTTATTTTTACCATCTTCCCCACTTCTTTTTGTACAATTCTTGATTTTGACACTAAAGTGATACACATACTTTATAAACACCTTTTAAAAAACCTTTGTATTTGTATTTATTTAACCTTTTTTTTCCATTAGTTGCGAACTTTCAAGTTCAAAGGCAGCAGCCATATTTTGTTTATAAAATCCTAGTGTATACATGGTTGCGGCGTGTGAAAGTGGAGGTTTGCAATTAATTGGAAAAAAGGTGTAAAGTAAATATAAAAACAAGCTTTTAAAATGTGTTTGTGAAATATTGTTGCCAACAAGTGTAAAAATCAGAATTCTGTGCAAAAAAAGGAGGAATAGTGTAAATAAGGTTGGTTTGATTTTAATTTGATGATAAATATCTCAAAAGAAACATTGCAGAAAAATATTTCTTCAGATTCGTAATCAGCGCCAAACCCGTATACAAATTTGGAAACGGGAGGCAACTGAGACAAACCCAAGTGTAGAAATCAAGAATTCTGTACGAAAGAGAAGAGGGATAGTGTAAATGAGGTTAGTTGGATTTTCAAATTTGATGATGGATATCTCGACAACGAAACATTTCCGCCAAAATTTTTCAGATTTAGATTCAGCGCCCAAAAACCCCCGTATATCCAATTTGGTTAAAATCGAGGTTGACAAGTTTACCAAATATCATTAAATGTGGCTTGCCAACGAAGAATAAAAATGCGGGAGCATAAGTATGTAATTTAAGAAACATTAATGTCTAAAATTTGGTAAGAATACCAGAATTTAGTAATTGTCTCGAAAGTGGCTAGAAATCGATTTTGACCAAATTTGGTATACGAGGTTTTTTGGGGCGGAATTTAAAAAAAATTCCTACCACTCTCAACACCCTAGGGAACACATTAATGTGCATTATATTTTAGTTATATCTGCAATACTAAATTATAGATAAATAAAAAAAAACTGCGAGCATACATCGAAACTGATATTTGATATTAGTAAGACAGCGTAGCATATGGATTTCACTCTTTCTTTCTCTCTTTGGTTTTTCTGTAGAAAAATGGAGTAGAAACGATTAAAAATAGCTATTTATATTATAAGGACAAATTGCAGCGTCCATGAAAATCAGCCAAAAATCATTACTCGGGTGTTTTCGGGGATCCCGAATTTAATTCTGGCATTAGAATAACCTAGGGGCGCTCGGGGGTGGCTCTGCGGAAAAAGGTAATAAAGAAATTGAAAAGTTACAAATTATGAAAATAATACTTATAATTATTTATTTATAATTTATACCCCCGGGTAATTCTAATGCCAGAATTGAATTCGGCATTCCCGAAAACCCCCGAGTAACGATTTTCGAGCGATTTTTCCGAGTTTCCAGTCGTTCTTATAATATTGCAAGTAATTATGCAATTGCAAAATGCATTTATTACACCAGAATGCATTTTTCGAAAAATTGCATAACCATACCATATAGACTTTTTTCCTGGGAGCTTTCTGAACACAATGCAGAAAACTGCATCTCGATATCTGCTGGAGTTAAAAACTTCCAATTAATTTCCTTACTTTCCTGTACCCCTGTATATCAGACCTGCTGTTGTCAGTTCCAAGCAGTAACATTAATAAAACTGCAATAAAAAATTATGAAGAAAGAAAACTCTAACAAAAATGTGTTATCAAAAATCTTAAGTTGCGTTATAAACATCAATAATTATTATTATTCAAAATAATAGCTACATTTTAGTGTAATGTTGTATATGCAAATAATAAAGATGTAAAAAATATTCATAAAAAAGTGTATAACAAAGACTTATTTAATTTTACTAGTATATAATGGGTTACTTTACGGCCGTTAAACTGTATAATAAACAATTGTTTATAATATAATTTAATCGTACCTAAATATATTTGTTCAGATTATAATCCATTTTACAACAACGAAAGTATAGAAAATAAATGTTTAAATTATCCGACGTATTATATAATATGTCCGGCGATATGGTATACAGACAGGAGAAATGAATCAAAATCTTCATATTTCAAAAAAAAAATAATTCTGTTTTTTCGGAAACCTTTTGTTTTTGAGATATCCATCATCGACGTTAAAAATCTATCCTCATTTTTACTATATTCCTTTTCCTTTTTGTACACAATTCTTAGTTTTTACACTAAAGTGGCACACAATATTTTATAAACACCTTTTAAAACCTTGTTTTTTTATTTATCTTACACTTTTTAAGTCATTAAATGGTAAAGCTTGACTTTCACATGTGGCGGCCACGTTTGTTGAAAAAACCCTCGTGCATAAATGGTTCCAACGTTTAAAAGTAAAGCTGTTGCCGAAACACATCTGACAACATAAAAGCTATTTTATTATAGCCATAAGTAGGATAACATTGTTATCTCATTTTTTATAAATTATAAAAAATCCTTTCTAACCAATAAAATTTTTAAATTATCTTAGCAACACCGCTCTATTAATCTAAAAATAACTAAGCAAACAATGCCACTTTCGAAATTATGGCGCAAAAAGGGCTGACGTTATTACGGGTTCGTACCCGTGATGACGTACGCGTCGCCACATCCAATCAAAGCTCGAAATTTCAAGAGTCAGAAAACAAGAGTTTGAAAGTCATACCCGTCGACTCCACTCGGCGCAAGAAGTACGGCGCCGCGGTAGACCGACGAGGAGTTATTAGAGCAGTCTGAGTGGTTTAGTAAATCCGCTTTCTTTCGATATGAACACGTAAAGTTTTCAGTAGTCTGCGTGGTAGAAATAACCCGTTGTCTAAAGCGTTTTTTTTTATATGAACTACGTGTTCATATAAAAAAATAGTAATAAATATAATGAATATAAATAAAACCTAATTCTTTTTCATATTGGGAATAATTAAGGTAAATGTACCGAATGTGGACACTGTACCAAATTCTGACACTTTCTGTTTTATTTAATAGAATAAGGATATATTTTAAAGTAAAAATATTTTAATACATTTAGCGCCATCTGTAGTATTAGGCAATATTCTAGAATAAAAATCTGTGCTACCAATATAACGGTTTAATTTTAGAAGCGTCATTAATTTTGTAGTGCGTGATTACGTCAGTTTCCTTCTAAGAAAGTCGATTTTCTTACTACATTCGGGTAAGTTCATTTATTGCATTATACGTAAAAATATATGTTTTTGTGTTATTATAAGTTTTATGTAGGTTGTTCTGCCTTATTTCTCAGGATAATCCTGTTTTTTCGGTTAGAACTCAAAATTATTAGGGTGTCAGAAATCTGGACTGGCAGAATGCATATTTTCTAATTGTGACACAGGTGTCAGAATTATGTACATATTTGTATATTTAGATATTCATATCTTGCATCTTTTTCTGAATCTAACTAGGTTGTATTGTGCATTTCTTTTTTAGTTTTATTAAATATATCGTGGTATCCTAATTCTGACACCGGGTGTCATAATTATATCCGGGGGTGTCCGTTTAATGTACACTTATGGTAAATAGTAAAAATTAATAATCCGGCCTACGTTTTCCAGATATTTACCGTTGGAAATCAATTTTATTAAATTTTAAAAGGTGATAGGGCTGCTATAAAAAACCTGAAATTATTACAGATAGAAAAAAATGGAATTTAATACGTCTCTTTCCTTTCCATCGGCAATAAATGTACAGGTCCAAAACAAGATGAATCATTATTTCTTTTATGGCAAAAACTTAGGCAGCATGTAGAAAAAAAATTCGAAGGGATACAAAGTAAAGATGACACTAATGAACATTTAGAAATTAATGTGAATACCATACCAGAAGATGCTCTTGTTTTAGAAGCAGATTGGTTGGATGACTTCAATTTTTTTGACACCAGAAATGAAAACATTGAGATCATAGAATCTTTTATAGATGAGACAGATCCATCAACAAGAGATAAAGAAACGAACGAAAATCACGAGTTTTTAGCGGAAAAAGAAAATCATTTTGAGAAAGAAATCGAAAATAATTTCAATTCAAAAAGAAATGAAGAGGCAATACGTCAAAAATCAGGGGTAGAAACAGTGAATGAGACAGAAATAGAGAATTTGAAGAATGTTGAAACTAATAAAGAGATAATATGTGTGCAGCCAGAATCAAATGCGGAAGAGGAAAAAGGCGTAGAAAATCCAGACAATTGTAAAAGAAATGAAGAAATACAAGAAAATTTAGAAAAAGTTGAAAAGGAAAAGCAATCTAAGATAGATATAGAAAATAATTACAGTACAGACACAAATGAAGAATTGACAAGAATACTTTTTGTAGCAGAAGAAGAACCGTTGATTCATAAAGAAATAGAAAATCTGGACAATAACGAAACAAATGATAAAATAACATTTGATTTAATAGAAGTAGATGAAGAAAACGTAGCTGAAGCAAAAAATGACAATACTGAAATAAATAATGGCAAACCATTGGAACCAGAGAAAAGCCCTAGTAATAAAGAAGTTATCCCATCTGCTGATGGTAAAATTCCATTTTTAGTACCATCACCATCTAAAAATATTTTATTTTGGCCTGATATATCAAATGAAAAGAAAAAAAAACTTTTGTAAAAGTGCCTAGTGTTGCCAGTTCAGAACAGTGGAAAGCATACTACAATAGTAAGAAAGAGAAAAAAGAACAAAAAGAAAAGGAAAAAGATGATAATAAAGGCTACGACAAGAAAAATTAAAAGAAAAACCAGCCAAACGACCAAGAAAGAACAAAACTTGCAATGAAACTACAACAAAAGTAACTCTACATGAAAAAGAAAACTGCCCAACTTCATCTTCCGACATTGCTGTAAACATCGACCGAAATTTCATGGTAGGAACATTTGTTATTATAAATTACTTGGACATGAAATTTCCAGGTGTAATAATAGAAGAAATAAAAAAAACGAAGCCCACGTAAGTGCTATGACTCCCAGTGGAATTAATTGGAAATGGCACCAAAAAAAAGATATCATATGGTACAAATTTAATGAAATATGTGAAATAATTGAAGAGCCTGTGATATTAAATAATAACAAGAGAGGTATATTTACGGTTCTCGCAATGAAAAAATTTACGAATTTTAAATAATTTCATTTTTTTTACTATCTTTGTCACAATTAAGGGAAGGTACTGTCCAAATTAGAGACTGTGTCAATATTATGTACCTACGGTGTCACTTTTGCGTACATGCGTGACATGGTTGTGTCCGAATTAGGGTCATGGGGTATATTTAAACATTTAATTTTTTTATTAAATATCTAGGTGTAGATTTGATTTTTTTGTATAAAAATTACCAAAATAAATGTTGTATAAATTTAGTTGTTTTGACTACAATCATAAATTATTTTTTTTTCTAAATATACAGGTAAAAATAATTCTTAAGGTGTCAAAATTTGGTACACTTACCTTACCAAAATGTTTTTTAAGTTTTGGATAGAAAAATAATACAGTTTTTCTATAGTAATATTTATTACCTTCTCTGTGTTTAGATCAAGAAATTTGGCTAGCACATCTCTTTCTTTAAAGAGTTCATGTCATAAAAAGTTTTCTTTATGATATATGAAATGGCCGGTTGCATCAACAATTTTAGGGAGCCTTAGCACAAGGTAATCCTTTAAATGGCCAAACATGTGATTGGCTACGAGTATTTAATACATAAAATTTTTTATTTTGTTATTTTAGAATATATAAATGTTTTAGTTTTTGATTTATTCACGGTATTTTCAAAGACCCTTGATTTTATGTAACTACAAACGCAAAAATCAAATGGGTTAAAATCTGGGATTCTCGCAGGGTTTTACCTATTCACCCAGTAAGAAAGTTAGTGTTTAAGTAATTTCTGACCGCTACTAAAAAATAAGCTAAGCTTGTGTTTTTATTTTTTTTTTACACAAGAATATATTTTTATTAAATAAAAATAAAAAAAAACAATGTGACAGGTTAGCTTAATAATTTAAACACATTTTTATAGCAAGGAATAATGCTTAACATTGCCACTTTCATGTCTTATTGCTCTACGTTGATCTTTGAGCGATATTCATTCTTTTGTTCAGCTACAGCTGAAAATTCGGCTTCTCATAAATATTTTGCGAAGGTAATAAGAATGATTGATGCTATTAGCCGTTACTATGTGGTAATTAATCATCATGAAGAACACTGATAAATAAAACTACTATGTTTTTTTACCACTAAAATATATTCACAATTATTGTTACTGCAGTTTCAACTCACAGAGTCATTTTCAAACAAAATTTTTTTCTCGACTAAAGTATCAATACAAAAATAAGGTGAATTTATACCTCTAAGTCAGAGGTTCCCAAACTTATTTTGTCTAACGCCCACTTTAAAAAACAGTTATTTTGTAGCGCCCCCCATTTTTTTTCACCTTAAAAATCTCAATAACAGATTAGTCTCGCCTGGAATTTAATTAAACCTATATTTTAAACGACACTTTTTTTTACCAGAGAGAGCACTTTTATTGCTACTTTACAATATTAAGAGTATCTTTTATTTAAAATTATTAACTTTGAGCAATTATAATTCAACTTTACAATATTAAGACTATCAGGGTAGCGGGCGGAGTGGCGGGAGGGCGAGCGAGTGCGATGCGTGCATGCGGCGGAACGTCACGTCTAGAGGTGGAAAGTTAGAATCTTTTTACTGAATCAATTCATTTGATTCATTCACTTGAAAAGATTCGTTCGCAACCGATTCACTTTATTATGATGCCGGTCGGTTTTGAATTCCACAAGAAATGTGATAGTTATCTTAAGTAAAGAAATTATTGCATTTATTTTATTTTGATATAATTATTATTTTAAAAAATATATTTGAAATAAAACTTTCAAAAACTATAATCAATAAAATCTACAAATGTAGCTCCAAATTAAGTCTTTGTTCAAAAGAATCGCTAAAACAAAGGAAAAAAGTTCTTTTAATTGCCAAATAGGTATATAGCCAAAACTGACTCGAACCGACAATAACGCATAAATTGTTTGCCTAATACACCTCTGGCAATGTGAATAAAATCGAAATATAACAGACGCTCGCCACTTGTCAGGTCTTAGCACAAAAATGACCGATTTGCCGTCATAAAAGACCAAATTACCGAATCTTCGAGTTCTAGTCCGATTCTGACTTAATGACCTTATGAACGAAACGAATCAAAACTAGGTTCGTTATTCATCGCAGAGCGATCGAGCAAGTGGGTCAAAAACGCTTCGAATCAGGGAATTAATTTATTTGAATCAGTGCACTGATTCGTTCTTTTTGAACGAATCGTTCGCGAACGACACACCTCTAGTCACGTCAGTCGCTGGACGGTCGCGAGCCGCGGCTGTTTATTTGGGCACCTCCACTCCACAAACACGGACCGACGAACGACGGACTAGGAGCTAAAATCAGGATTGCACAAATAAGATCTACAATATTTGTTCGGGCGCCCGCTGAATTAGGTTAAGTCCCGGTCAAACCTTGCAAGCTTTAAGTTTATTTTGCTTTAATTTTATAGAAATTAGTAATAATTTAAATCCCCATTCGGCAATGCTAATAATTGACCGTCAAAATATATACATTTTTAAAACGTGTCTTCGGAGGTGGGCACCTCCTTAGCGAACTTGAAGACACTAATATCTTTCAGTGTTTGATACCTATTACTAAATATTTTAAGATGAAAATATTAAATATTTAATATATTTTAAATTTATACTAAAAAATGGATGTTGTGTTGTGTAGGATTTTAAATTTTCCCGTTGAATTCTAAAATATGAAGTAGCTGAAGTTACAATTTACCCATCGCCCCAAAACATTAGCGCCCCCAATTTTTCTGAGTCCCTTACCGCCCCCTTAGGCCTCCAGCGCCCACAAGGGGCGGTTATCGCCACTTTGAGGAAAGACTGCTCTAAGTGGTAAATATATTCTTAGGAAGCGGCGGAGCAATTAACAGTTTATTATGGTTTGGCGACAGTAAATAGCGGGGAAAAATATCAAGTTCGGTTTGGTCATTAAGCAGATGTACATTATTATTTTTATTGCCTTTTGTAATTTCTGGATTCCAAATAGTTTAATTTATGGCCCTTGGTTGAATAGTAAGTAATATTTCGATATTATTTAAATTTAAATAATATCGAAAAAATGTCCCTTATTTTTGTATTGATACTTTAGTCTGGAAAAAAAAATTTGTTTGAAAATTACTCTGTGAGTTGAAACTGCAGTAACAATAATTGTGAATATATTTTAGTGGTAAAAAAACATAGTAGTTTTATTTATCAGTGTTCTTCGTAATAAGAATGCTTATAGCGTTTGAACTTGGAGTTGGATATTTAGTTTTGACGGTTATCTAAAACTCTACCAGGCCAATACAAGCGAATTTTGTTTTAAAACTGCCGTAGCAATAAGAACACCTTATCTCTTCTCCCTGTGAAGTAAATTCTGGTAAAGCCTAAGCATAAAAGGAATCTTGGATTCAAGTAAATTTGTTGACATTTTCTTCCTCAAAGTATTTTGATAACCATCTATTAAGCTTCAAAATTTATTCCGTAAAAAAACGCAGCAAATCTTACACAATGGCGGGCTCATTAGCGACTTCGTATTTATGCAATTCTGGAAAACAAATATTTACCTGTCCTGCGTTCGTACGTTACAAAACTTCGTAATAATTTAACCGCACACCAGCTTACCTTACCCTTACAGTAAATTAAATATAAACTAACTTGGCAGTGTGAAATTAGTACTTGATTTGTAATTTAAATTAAATAGCATAGCTTTTACAATAAGCAAAATAAGTTTTGGTTAATGACTTATCGACATAATTTTGTATAAGAAAAATTCGATTAAAATGAATATCTAAACAAAACTGAAGTTTTTGTTTAGATATTAATTTTATTTTATATTACTAGTTCTCAGTTGATTTCCAAATAGAAGTACTGTTGCTTTTAAAATTATTTTCTAAAAAGAAACACATCGCACTAATAATACAATAGTGCTGTAACTCAAAATTGATCATTTTTCAGAATAAACGAAAAACTGAGTAATCACTTCCTATTATAGATACAAAAAAAATAATGCTTTATATGGTTTTTAAATAAAATTCAAGCAATTATATATTTACCAATAATATTATTAATAAAAGTACTGATAGTGAAATTATTTAAGATTTTTGAGTGAAGACTGTATAGTTCCAAACAAAATGTTCAAAAAGAAATATGATTTTTAGTTATGTCATTATTTTTTAAATATTTTGTTTAACTGCAATTTAGTTTATTAATTTTTATCCGGTTTTAAGTTATTTTTTGGACTTACAACAATTTGAAAACTAATTTTCGGTATTTAATTTACGTTTAATACGATTAAAATCTTTGGTTAGGATATTAATAAATAAAACCAGATTGCGTTCTTATTCCTAATTACGGTTTAATTGCAATTATACTGGACACATACTACAATATTCGTTTTGTCCCAAAAATAACATTCAACATTTTTAGAGTATAAGTCGCTTACAGTAAAATTAAAACAATAAATTTTACT
The DNA here is from genome assembly GCA_019359885.1 of Listronotus oregonensis. Taxonomy (NCBI): domain Eukaryota; kingdom Metazoa; phylum Arthropoda; class Insecta; order Coleoptera; family Curculionidae; genus Listronotus; species Listronotus oregonensis. Next base: position 14,188 of record JAHBCN010001920.1, read on the forward strand.
TTTAAAATAAAATAAAGAAATTTGGCCCCTTGGTATTGGCATAACAGCTTGTAAGTCATATACAGCAACTATTGTGGAATCTATTTTAGACTTTTTCTTTCTCTTTTTTGGACAATTCTTTTTCTTTTAAGTGTTTTTTTATACTCCTTAACAATACTGTGTATTCCATCCTTATCAGCATTTTTGAAAGTTTCACGCAGGTCACACTGATCTTTTTTTGATGTGTTTAACGAAATATTAAAATATTTTTTAAAAATGCGGTTAAAAGTAAATAAAGACGCAAATGGTAAGTTTTGTTCTACAAATTTATTTTTGTAGCCTGATGTAGAGTGATGATCGCGTTGTTAAATTTAGCAATGGACTTTAGAGCAATTGTTAAAAGTTAACAACGGTTTAGAATGTTTAACAAAATGTCAGATTTTGACAGGTTGCTTACTAAAATCATTGAATAACACTGACAATGACGTTTTGTTAAACATTCTAAACAGTTGTTAACTTTTAACAATTGCTAAGTCCATCGCTAAATTTAACAACGCGATCATCACTCGGCCGTGTATGTATTCCCGTGATGTCTGGGCTCTAAGGTAATGTGATTCGGCGCGTAGTAGAACCTTTATAAAATTTTTGACACCTTCTTTGACCCCCGGTTCCACAGTAGGTTGTTTGCCATGTTTCCCACGTAATTCTTTCTGTCTAAAACCACATTTCCCTTTTTTGATAATGCTGTAGCAATTGGTCTGTCGTTTATTGCAAGAATATTTAAAAAAATGTTTTACAGTCTCTAATGTGATCGTCGCGTCGTTTACTTAAGAATGGAATGTAGTGTTTAGTTTACGAAAATTTTGAGTGGACGAGTATCTGTATTTTGGTTTAATGTCTGTAGTATGTCTAATTATGAATTCTTTTGTTGTTGTAAGTCTCCCAAGTTCCAAAACTTGTTTAAAATGTTATATCTTGATGTCTCGTCTATTTTAAACGATAATTTAACCTGCATTTTTCACCACACGTCGGATCCATTTTCCTTGCAGGTACTTGTATTTTACTCACCGATTCATACGGTTAGCCATTATTGCAAAGTCGTTTGGCTACCTTGTGTTTTCATGTTTTTACATTACTTATCCTTCTTTTGTCCTTAGTAATATTGTTTTGCTTTTCCGAATAAACATTTAATTCAGTAGTCAACCCACTGGTTCCAGCAATGGAACTTAAATGATCCACAACTCTATCATCCGAGCTACTCGATGAAGAGCTACTTAAAGAAGAAGAAAAAGAAGAGCTTCTTGATGGAGAGCTATTTGACGATTTTATTGTTCGACCTCAAGGCAAACTGGGGTTTTACTTTGCGAATCAGGAACAAAATGCGGATCATTGTCGGAATCATCAAAGTCGCGCTGGTCTAAGTGCATGGGTGAAATGTAATATTTCCTTTGGTTGCATTTAGTCATCGGTTTAAAATTACTAACCATACTTTAGGAACTGTTTACGTCAATTTCTTGAAATACTTGAGTAATTGTAGATGGTGAAGGTATCGAAAGTGTTGGTTGTTGTGTTGACGGTAACGAATTCAGAACAAGTTCGTCGTTTTCTTTCTCCTGGTGGTAACACGAAGTTTTTGTTGCCATATCAACAAGTAATTACCCGCGTAACATACTGAATCTACCAATAAAACAAGAACTTATTTAGTTAAATACATACTTAATGTATGCATATCACATAGAGTGTAGTAACTCTAAATTTATGAAATTGAATAGGTATTAAGCATTTTTCTCATTATATCGGCACACATTCGATTGAGTTCTTATAAATACTGTAATTGACAAATAGATATTATCACTAAATGTTATATAACTATACAAAAAATCGGCTTAAACTTATGATTCAACCAAACGGTATCATGTCAAAAATTACTAACTAAACCAATAATAGTGTCGTAAGTAGAAATATTAACATAAATCGTGCTTGTGTAAATCAGTAATAGTGTAATAACTAAAAATAACAACAATGTCATGTTTAGGGTTAAATCAACAATAATGTATTATGGTCGGTAAAGATGATGCGATATTAAGAGGTAGATTAGGTCATTCGGTCAGTCATGAATAATGTATTATAGCGCTATCTCTTATTAATTTTTTGCATTATTCCAACGACGGTTTTAATGCCTTGTGGGCATCGAATTTTACGTTTGAATTTAATATATTAACTCAAATGCGATGAATTTTGAGTAACAACACTATTGTATTATTAGTGCGACATATTAAACTGATTTAAATATAATGTCATCAGAAGGTGTAAAAATAATACAATCAACCAAGAAGAATGACACATGATATAAATATATCACCCTTAAACAGAATCTGAACCAAAATTTTAAGGTAGACAAAACAACAAATAACGTTAAGTTAGTTGACATTTTTAAACAATTTTCAATTGACAAAATTATCTTTTTTAGGTTTAAAACGTTTAGGGCAGTCTTAAAATTAAATTGAAAGGTTAATTCCTATAATATTTAATCAATCCTTTTGTAATATATTACTAACTAATAACAACTTCGGATAATTGACAAGTTATTTCAATATCTTTTGTAAGTTCGGAACTTGACAATAAATTGAGTGACTCGGGAAATGTGCTAGCTTTGAGCTCTTGTTGAGATAACTTCTCTACTACAGCAGCTGCATAACAATCTCCAAGCATGTTATTTGTCGTACGAAATCGGTCTCTAAAAAGTAATAAAGCATAATACATAAAATACACCCTTTAAATAAAATATATTCTAAATTTATCGAAATTATATAATAGTACTACCTAAAAAAACATTTATAACCGACTTAATTTTATCTTTCATGTAAAAATTACTAAATAGTCCAGAAAACGAAGCTGAAAAAAGTGCAAAACCTGGCAATTTTTTTAAAATGCATAGATTTGCACGAAAATTTAGGATTAAGCTTAACTTACCCTCCTCTTCAAAATCTATATTATGCCGATGAACGCTCTTAATTTTTTAGGAATGAAAACTACCCTTTATTGCTAAAACTTATACTATACATTAAAGCTTAAGATAAGTTAAATTTGACTCAAATAAGTTATAAAAGTAGTATTTTGTTGCTTTGAAACATTATTTAAAATATTTCAACCCTTAAAAATCAACCCTTATTATGATTTATTATTTGCCCTAAAGAATTAATATATTATCACCGTGTTTTGTATGAAAATTTGGGATTAAGCTTAACTTACCCTCCTCTTCAAAATATCCATTATGCTAAAGGTCGCTTTTTATTTTTTAGGGGTGGAAACTACCTCTTATTGCAAAAACCTTCAAAACTTTCATATTAAAGCTTAAGTCACATGAAATTAGGCTCATATAAATTGAAAAATAAGTATTTACTTCTTTGAAACATTATCTAATATATTTTAACCCTTGAAAATCTACGAAGGCGTAGAAGGGCCACACAAATTTTTATTTTTATTTTCAGTACAAATTCCGACTTACAACTCGGAATTCCGACTTATAACTCGGAATTCCGACTTACTAACCGGAATTCCGACTTACAACCCGGAATTCCGACTTACAACTCGGAATTCCGACTTACAACTCGGAATTCCGACTTACAACTCGGAATTCCGACTTACAACTCGGAATTCTGATTTACAACTCGGAATTCCGACTTACAACTCGGAATTCTGAATTACAACTCGGAATTTCGACTTACAACTCGGAATTCGACTTACAACTCGGAATTCCGACTTTCAACTCGGAATTTCAAGTACTATTGGAATGCATTGTATTGTAGTAAATGGGGTCGCTCGGCTCAACATAGCCCTTTTCGCCCTTCGACCCAGGAAGATCTTTTGTGGATACCCTGCATTAGTTGATGCTCTCAATACCCAAACTTTTTGCAAAGTTGGAGATGTTCCAGGCGGCAAGTTTCATTATACCTTTGGGTGTCAAAAATGCTTCTTTTCGATGTTTTAGCCTTTGTCGTGTTAGTCCCATGTATTCGCATAGTATTTGTTTCGCTCGATCTGTCACAAAACCTGCAGCGTTCATTGTCAGTATTTTCCATATTTTTGAGCTAATACCTCAAAGGGCCGTATCCTGTTAGAAAGTTGATGGTTCATTTTTTAAAAGTTCTAATAGCTTCTTGAGTAGGAAGAGATGATTCTTTCTGGTGCCGTGAAACACGCTATCCTCGGAGGATCTTAATTTGCGCAGACGCAGGCTGTCAGACGGGAGTTAGCTCACGCGGGCTAGCTATATTATAGGGTACTGCACATGCATAAAAAAAGAGCATCTGTCACCTGTTAAATTTCACTTGTCAACTATTATATGTCAAAAACCACCATTTAGCTTAAGTTGATGAGATCTATCTTAAAGTCCCATACTTGCGTAAAAAAATGGCGGCTGTCCCCTGTCAAATGTTACCTGTCAACTGCCCTATCTTGGGAACCATGTGATAACGTTATTGTAACTTAGGTCTTTTAAACTATAATTATAATTACTTAAATCGTCTTCTAGCTCTCAAATGCTTTCTGTCAACTGTCATATCTCAGGAACCACGTGACTTAGAAATGATCTGTAAAGTATAGGATACGTAACATAAGGTTTCAAATCAATTAGCGTCAGAACAGTTTTTCGTCGGCTAGTTTTCGGGAGTTATCGACAAACATTGGAAATTGAACCCAATGTTGATTAAAATTGAAACGTTGCTTAATATTATAAAGCTGATATACCAATCGTTTAATAATTATATTATTTAAATCAACTGTTAAGACCTTAGGCTATCCTAAAGTTAACAGCTCATTTCAAAGTCACGTAGTTCCCAAGATATGATAGTTCACATGATGTGCACATGTAATAATGATGATAGTTTACATTTAAACCTTTAAATTCGCTCTATCTCTCTTCAACCTATAGGATAATTCAATATGCACACTAGGAACTACAATATGGGCCTTTATGGCGTGTTTTAATTATTCTTTGACTTTGAAATTATTGGCAAAACGTCCATAACTATTCTCTTAATCTTTTTAGCAAGTTTCGGTTTTTCAACTCCTATACTAAGGCCACAAATTTTTCCCCTGGGGTTAACGTTCTCATTGCTAATTGATGCCCCTCGCCTCGACAGCTGTAGAGGGTAGGAGAGCGGCATGCGGCTTTCACCATTTGATAGGTATGATAATATCACGTGATTATTGACACATGTCAATGAAAATATAATTTGTTATACCATTTTACTATGTCCTATTAGCATTTGATGGGTGTCATTTTTTATATGATTTACATGCCCTAACATCGCGTCCAAGTAAGATAAATTTCCTAAGTGATGTGGTTATCAATTGGAGCCAAAGGGTATCTGTCATTTAAGGGTTAATTTCAATACCTTATTCACCGGTCAATGGGTATGCTTTACCTTATAATATTAAACAAAGTTTTAATTATTATCAACGGGGTTCTATTCAGATTTTAGCCAATAAATCCTTAATGCTATCCCACGAAAAAATTATTTTTGCGCTGATTGATTTAAGACCTTAGGCTACAAATCCTAAACTTTACAGATTATTTCTAAGTCACATGGTTTTCGAGATATGACAGCTAACATTTGACAGGATACAGCCATAATTTTTTTCACGCAAGCGTAAGACCTTAAGATAGATCTCATTCACTTAAGCTAAATTTTTTAATTCACTTGGTTTTTGACATATGATAGTTGACAGGTAAAATTTAACAGGTGACAGCGATCAAGTCGAAACTCCGAGTTGTAAGTCGAAATTCCGAGTTGTAAGTCGGAATTCCGAGTTGTAAGTCGGAATTCCGAGTTGTAAGTCAGAATTCCGAGTTGTAAGTCGGTATTTGTACTGAGAATAAAAATAAAAATTTGTGTGGCCCTTCTACGCCTTCGTAAAAATCAACTCTTAATATAATTTAATAAAAAAATGTTTACCCTAAAAAAATTAACATATTGTCACAGAATTGTAATTAAAAAATGTGACTGCTCAAAAGTATTACTAATTTAATTTTGTAATTTTTAATCCTCAAAAACCCACCCCTTACCATATTACAATGCAAAAAATAGTACAAAACCGCGGATTTTTTTGAAAATGCATCGAATCGCTTTTAGAATGCTCCAAAAATTGTTTTTTTAAGCATAACTCCTTCAGTTTTAGTGATAAAAAGTTTTTAAAAAACCATATTGTTGGTTTTTTTCAAGAGCTATAAGGTACCATATATTAAAACTGTTTAAAACCCTTACTTTTTTGAAGCGATGAGTTTAAAGGGCTAAAACAAGGTAGTGCTCGTCTATACACACACGTTTTAAACGTTTATACCTTACTTTATTTTCGTCATACAGTCAATAAAAAAAAATATTCGTAATTTAAAAAGCTACAATTTAATACCTTAGTAATTTTTACGTATCTCCTTAGTTTTTGAGATATTTTCAAGAAAATGTCATTTTTTTCTATCAAAATTCTAAAATTTTATTTTCACTGGCAGCTCCATTTTTTTTTAATGTATTTATAATACATAGATAAGAATTGAAAGAGGGCGCTACGACTCATTTAAATTAGGGTGGTATTTAGGGGGTTGTTTTCGAAGATTTTTGCACTCAAAAAATTTTTTGGTCTAACCTTTTTTATTCATAGCTTACTCAACTTTTATGATACATAAATTAAAAAAAAGAAAAGCCTTTGCAAATTCAAAAAAGTAATTACCAGTTTTCCTCGAAAAATACATGGATTTTGCGTCATTTGCCTTTGGAAATCTGAAATTTTGTGTTTGATGAATAACAGCTAACCTTTAACAAACCACAACTTGGTTTGTATTGGCCCCACAGCAATTACAAAAAAAACATTTTATTTGTTTTTTTAACAGCTACATTTTTGTTATTTGCAGTTTTTTTGATAAAATGCATACGTATCGAGTAATTTGCAAAAAATCGATTAAAAACGTTGATTTTATCGAGGAAAAACTCCGACTCTCGATCGCGAATAACTCGAAAAGTATGCATTTTACAAAAAAAATGCATGGAACATTTTTTGTTTAGAAACTGTCGTGGTCGAATTATAAAAAAAAATCACACCCGAGATGGTTTGGCAATCACTCCCAAGGGAAAGGTGCCCTTGGGCATGATATACATTTTGATCCTTGGACTATTCGCTACCTACTAACAAAATTTCAAGTTATTCTATGCATTTTGAAAAAATGGCTAGGCAAATTGGTTCGTTTTCTGGACTAAAAGAAGTTTTATATGCGCGTACTTTGGTGTTGATACTGTATGTAAGAAATATGTTTATCATTTTTTAAAGTACTGAGTAAATTTTTAAAATAATTTAAATATTTAACCAATTTCTTTGCTAACTGTTAAACTTACACAAGCCAATCTATGGAAAATAATAAAGGAATATCAACTAGAGGGGCACCAATTGCTGATAGTACCATTGATACAAGAATGACTCCAGCACTTGGAACGCTTACTGAAGAAAAAGACGCCATTGTGGATATCACCCTACAAACAATAGTAAAACGGAATTATATTTACAAGTTACTGGAATCCGGGTTACCCTTGTCGGACTGAATCTCGGAGGCAGCCGTTACACTTCCGGGATTCAGTCCGAGCAGTGTAACTTGAATGCAAGTACTCGTAAATGTAAATGGCGCTTTAGGGTACGAACAAAACAAGTGGGTCGCGGTCGATATTCATGTAAAAGAAATACATGGTAGTAAATGGAAGAGAACGGAGGTTTACATCGATGCTTTTAAAAGTCAAATAAGTTTGCTTTTACATAGATGCCTACTGCGCGGTCTACAAGGATGCTTCTCTGTGATTGGTGCGGTCAAGGTCAAGTTGCTATCCCCCTTCAGAGCAGTTCGCATAGAACACGTCCGTGCGCTAGGCTACTCCAGTTGCTACCTATAATCTCTTTTGCGTATTAAATTTATTTCTTAGTTCGTGAAAAAGATGATGGTATTCCTCTAAACGCCTTCTTTTTAAATTTATTGGATGCACTGAAAACCGTCTTTTGGATATAATACCTATCAGCCACCACTTGGTGACAGCTGACATTTTTTCACTATCATCACTTGACTCACACAACATCGCAAAAGCACAATCTTTTTGACATTCAAAATTAATTAAACTTATTTGACAGTGGTTTTAACTCGACTGAGCAGCTCAGGTAACCTCCTTGCTATGTGTTGTCGACATCGACCGCGACTTAACGAGTAGCATCCACCGCGACCTGCACCTCCACCGTGAGCCACTTGTTCTGTTCGTACCCTTAGTTCAGTTAAGTTTTAATTTTACAATGCCTGTTTTGTTTTTTTTGTCGCTTTTTTAAGTGTTAAAACCAAGGAAGTTTGAAGGTTTATGGAAGCCCAATACTATGGCCCATTCGATCAAAAAATGTCCAGCCCACTATGAAAATAACTGTCATGAGCGGCCACGACGATTCTGCGCAGTAACAAAATTCCCCAAAATATTGTAATTTGATGCCTACCGACACACAGTTTGTAGGTAGGCAAGACATTACCTATTGACAGAGCCGTTGTGAATTAAATGTTTTGTTGTCGTTTGCGCCGTATTAATTTCGATTGTTTTGCCTTGTGTGATTTTATTTTTTTGTTGCAGAGTTTTTTGGATTGATAAAAACCTTCATATTTTAGTGATTATTGGTTTATTTAATTGTAACTAGAATTTTGGGTTTATTGTTTGTTACTTAAAATATTATAACAAAATGCCTGAAAGTTGTATGTTTTGTCTTGCAAATCCAAGGGTAACATACCCGCAATACCTCTAATTAGAAAAACAATTCAAAATCACTTTCACAAAACCATAAACTAATCTTGAATTGGGACTTTAAAAATCTTGTCCAGTTTAATGCTCCAAGACACAGTCATGTTCGGTGTCGAGAAATTATTTTATCATTTTGGCGCTACTTTTGAGAACAACCTTATCTGACACAAACACATTACATCCATAGCCTCAGCTACTTTAAAAAAGCTTGGATTTCTCTTTCAAGCCAGTAAGTATTTCTATCCGTCTAATCTGTATACTCTCTCTACAATGCTATTTCCTACAACTCTTATCATTCTTGGTTCCATTTAAAAAAGATCTGTTCGTCTTATTAATGATCTCACGCTTACAGAAAAGCTTCCTTTTCTTTCCCACCGACATGCTGGAGGGGATGTATTGCATTTATGTAGGAATTTTCACGGCTTCTGCTCCAAGGAGTTGACAAGTATAATTCCTCTGACAGCTTCCAACAGAGAAACACGTAGTGTTACTTTTATGCATCCTTTTACAGTCCAACTTAAAAGGCCCCGAACTTCCCACTTTCCTTGTTCCATCATCCCCAGAGTATCTAGACTTTAATCTGCTAGCCGCAGAAGTTTTCCTTCTCCAAATATTTATGTCTGGTGTAGATAATGCTCCTTTACTACACTTAACGGTACGTTAGTATTGAAGCTTTAGCCTTTAGTGGATTGTCTGACGATATAAAAAAATCTTATGTAAAAAATTCTATACTTCTTTTTAAATATGTTAATGTTATCTGCATAAGGTAACACTATTTTATTGTACTTTTGTACAAATTATACATTTATAAAATACATTACACAAACAACCACTTTAAAATATGGAAAGTTTTTACTTTTCTTGACCCTTGCCGATTTTGATGACTTTTTGCAAACAGAGGCGCTGATTACAAATCTAAAGTAAGTGATTTTTGGTAAAAATACAAAACTCCCAAAACTATCAACCATTTAAATAGAAGGCTGTGACGTGACGCCCTCAGTTCTTTCCATGTTAAATCAGATGATACAAAATCTAATATTAAGCAATAATTTTAAATATTCTATAATAGTTTCGTTTATAAACCAACAATCTTCTGCAAAAAAAAACAGTTAACGTATAGTCTGAATTTGACATTTGATGATGTCAACTTTATATATGGTAACAAAGAATTATGGAAGTCCAAACCTGCCCTCCGATTCATTGCGCAAAATCCGCGTGGCCGATTCTCCTATTCCCGCTGCCCTGCACGCCTGGACAATTTTGTAATATAGCATTGGCCTTCCATACACCTTTAAACTTCCTTGGTTAAAACTTGTTAAGCTTATACGACGTTGGACAAAAAATAGTTTTGATAAAATCGGCATGGCCATTGTTGTTTAATGTTAGCTCATTTTGATTAATTTCAAAACTAAATTTTGTCTTTAAATACTTAAGTAAAAAACAATACATGTGATAACAAACTATATCTGAAACTGTTTTTTGTAATCATACCAAATGGTAAACAAATTTCCAATATCCAGAGGTATGTTTTGAATCTGAGCAATAAAAATTGAAGCGATTGCAATATACAAAGCAGTCCCATCCATGTTAATGTTACATCCAATGGGAAGAACAAATCTAGTAATTCTTGGATCAAGTTTAAGTTTATTGTCCATAAGAGTAAATGTTACAGGAAGTGCTGCAGCTGTTGATGCAGTTGCAAAAGGTGAGAGTTCCTAAAAATATATTTTTTTAAAAAGTTTAAACGTAATATATATATATATATATATATATATATATATATATATATATATATATATATATATATATATATATATATATATATATATATATATATATATATATATATATATATATATACAGGGTATAAAAAGTATGATGCTCACCATTTTAATGGGCGATAGTGGAGCTTAAAACATGTCGAAAAAGCCAAAAACATATGGGTCAAAAGATAATCGTTTTCGAAATATGACTTTTCAAAGTTTAAAAAAGTTGGCAACACCGCGCCTGTTTTATCGAATGCGAGTCGACCGTCGAACGTTTTTTGCGATCTTTTGTATATTTACTTTTTTTAAGGAGATGTTCATTTACATACAAATAATAAAAATTATTTCTTGCAGTTTGTTTTAATATTTAATTTGAAATTAAATTTAAGTAAAAAACAACAAATAATTATTGTCTGGTTTTTATTTGTTATTAAAAAATAATTGTACTTACAAAAAGAATATGCTAAATATACATTTTAAGAACAAACATTATTATTTTTCAAAACAGCACTTTTTTATTTTGCTTAAAGAATAAAATTTCTCGGTTTGCACACATTCCGTTTTTAAAAATCTTTGGTACATTTGCACTACGTATGTGGTAAATTTAAAACATTTCAGCATATTTACCCGATTTAAAAACAAACAAAAGTATCGCTGCCGGGCCGGTGAGCAATATCTACAACTGACTTTACTTCAGGCACAATGATTCTCGGTAGGCTCTGTTGCCAATTGTTTTTTAACTTTTTAACTGGGGGAAAAAGTATTTATATATGTTTTTTATTTGTAGATTAAAACATTTAAAACTTAGTTTACTTTTTTTACCAAAAGAATCCAATTCTTAAGATTTTCAGAAATAATTGCTTCTAAAGTTCTAACTTTGACATCGTTTAGACAAAAATCTCGCTTTAAAGCTCTTTTAAATTATTTAAACCCAAACTTAAATAAAGTGTGAAGGGAGGCATAAAAGATAGCAAGAATTTTTTTATCACGGTATTAACATCATTAGTAATATTTTTATGGTAGTTTTTATTACTATTGTTAATTAAAATGTAATTATATAATATATACAGGGTGTTACAGAATGTGGTGAGGAAAATTTAGGGGTAGATTCTAGATGTAAAAGTATGAAAAAAAGTTCATATAAACATGGGTCCGGAAATGCTTTGTTTTTATGATACGGGGTGTTCAAAGTTTTTCGCCTTTTAAAGTTTATTTCACAGTTCTCGAAAACCCGTGGAGATATTGAGATAAGTTTTGCTACACGCAAATGTATTATTATAGGTCACATTCATAGAGGGAAGCCATTTATAGCATCCAATCTAAAGTTAAAATCGAATAAATTATTCCTGGACAATTAGTAGGTACAAATAAAATAATAACATTATAAATAAAACATGAAACAGCTAAGTGTACTTTTAGTTTTATTTTGAAAACGGTAAGTCAGAACAAAAAAGTCCAAGAGGTACTTTTTAAGTATAATTAAACTGGCTTTAAAAGAGCAATACTAATTTTTGGAAAAACCAGTGGCGTACTGTTTTTTTGCTAAAAATAAGTACTTACCAGCACGAACGCCACTGATCTAAGTGCCTTGGAAAACAACTTTGTACATGTAAATGTGACCTATATTTATAAATTTGCATACAAAAACTTATCCTAATATCTCCACGAGTTTTCGAGAAATGTGAAATAAACTATAAAAGACAAAAAACTTTAATCACCCTGTATCCTAAAAACGAAGCATTTCCGGACCCATGTTTATATGACGTTTTTTCATATTTTTGGATGTATAATCCGCCCCTAAATTTTTCTCACAACATTCTGTAACACCCTGTATATATTAATGTTTAAAAATATGTTTTATTTGTCATGCCATGCTTGATAAAGAAAATATGAAAAATAAATTATTTTTTAACGGATTTAGTAAAAAACGTTATGTTAACAATAAATTTAGAACGAATAAGGATATCGATATACACCCCATGATTTTGAATAGGAGCAAAGGGTGTTGCGATACCTCATTCTAAAGACCTCATCAAGTAGAGATCGAACGCTGTAAGAACAACACCGATACGTCACGGTCTCATATGGCAAACTAATATAAAACCGTGACGTATCGGTGTTGTTCTAACAGCGTTCGATCTCTACTATTTGATCCTAAAATTTTGTGACAAAATTTTTATTGATAACGAAATAACTTTGAGAGTTACAAGGATGAAAACAGCAGAAAAAATGTTCCTCCTCAAATAATATATCTATGTGTGTAAGTGTTTCTCCAGATTTCCATTTTAAAGTCGGGATATAAAGTTTTCGTTGACCTACCCTCTATATTAGTCAAATTGATTGTAGTAATCTACGAATTTAATAAGTATACTAACCAAAAACTCACCTTCTGATAATCCCAAATAAAATTTAAGAGGATTTCTCTTTACCATAAATAAATAAACTAGTTGCATTATTATGACTTGATTTATAAATACTCCAAGAACAACTGTTAATATAAACCATGCTAACTGACTTAAAAACTGGATAATATCTATAACAGATAATATTTTGCCTGAAACGAATAAAAAATATAAGTAAATACATAAAACCGGCTATTTAAATAATTCTGCACTTTAGTCTAACTACTCATTTTTTATTCTTTTTAAGTTTTAAAAATTAACACTTTATAATTAGGAGGATGGCGTTAAATTTCCTATTTTTTAGTAAAACTTTTTTTTTCTTAATTTTAGTTGATCTGAGTTAATAGCAAGTAATGTTAAGGCCCAAAAAATACAATTTTAAACCTTACGCAAAACCTTAACAGCATTAGCAACCATCTAGATTCAAAAAAAACATCTTTAGAAATTTATTTGCACCTACACATTCTGTAAATGTTTTTCATAGATTGTTGAAACTCAAGAAAAATGCTTTTGATCTTAATGAAATAATGCTTCCGCTTCTAAAGCACCCTCCCGCCTAAACATTCACTAAATTCAGCGAAAGTGCGAAACATAAACATCACATTGTCATTTTATTCTTGCCTAAAGACCAAAGTACTTTTTAGGCATGTTTGCTATAGTATTGTAGTTTCGACTTGAATGTCCCTTGTAGGAATAACAAAACTTTCAAAAGCTGTAAGGCATCTGCTATATACACGGCTAGCAAACTATTTTTTGCATACAGAGATGTTCAGTGCAATAAAAGGGCATGTCAATTTCATATTCAAAGGCTTGAGCGAAATAAAGACATACAGAGAACGTGCTATGGCCGATTCTCCTTCTACCGGCAACAAGAAGAGGGAAATACCGCGGGGCAGGGCGTTCGGTCGATTCGGCGGACGGCGATCCACTCTGAATAGTGCAATGTTTCTATCATCAAATTTTGGCGACATACCGCGTTGAACATTGTTAGGACAGTTAACATACCGCTTTATTTTCGCGAGAAGCGGTAGGGAAGGTGTTCTGACGTCAGTATATACGTCATTACTTTGTACCCAGTATCTACCGCTACCGCCACTAGTCAGGAGGAGCGTTAATAATGGTTATGTCAAGTTTCAATTTTAAATAATGGAGGATTCGCGGGTTTTCTATTGTTTTGGTTCTTGTGATGTTTTTTTGGCTATGGTTTAACAACTATTTGGATTGCAAATTTTTTGGTTTATTAGTTAATTCCCAAATGGATAAATTAGTGCAATTATATTTAAATCATAAAGGAAAAATTTACTTGTTATAGTTGACTTGGAAACAGCTAATATCTTATTAAATGAAAAATTTGGTTTATATATTATCTTTTCGACTTATTTATTTACTCTCCAAAGACCTTACATTTAAATTTAAACTTAAAAGTGTATTAAACGATTAGTATGTAAGTTGACATACCTAAACCGTTTCGTTTTTGCGAGGATGGGCGGGTTAAACACGGTTAGAATGGTGGGGGAAAGAACTGCTATCAACCAGTAGTTAAAAACGGTAAGTCGTGAAAAAATCCTTTATCACTTTAAGTGATGCAGAAAATAGCTGGACGCTTGTACTGCATCCCCCTGCATGCCTCAGCCAACAATGTGCTAACGAATCGCCGTCGTCCGTCGTCATATTGGAAGTGGAACAGGGGAAATTGTTGTTGTTCTCTTTTTAATCTGGGGCCATACCATATGTAACCTACTCTATTGCATTAAAATTGGCATGCAAGCTTTTGCCTTGCCAATCGTGTCTTCTACAAAAATCTTTTGGCAGGTCGTCCGGGTTTTACGTACTAAGAGATAAAAGTCAGTTGGTGAATATGAGAGATGAGGGATGAGGTGTAAAATCCATGCCTATAGTATTAGTGTTTTTTTCACGATTTCCTTAGTGTCTATGCCCGACAAGAAACATCAAAGTCGCATGTTTATCTAAATATCTTAAATTGTTTGTGTTATTTTGAAACGTCAAATTTTAAATTTTCCTGAAATCAAAGTCCTTTTGAAGCCAAAAATTTCATACCGGCAACAAACCTTTTTTCACATTCCTTCAATAACTGACCTACGGAAAGCAATCCACTATCAACTTGTAGATTTGGTTTTTGTGACATAAATTACTAGTGATTGCCTCTGCTGGAAACAATTATCTTGCTCTAGTAATAAAGAAGTTAAATGCTTTTAATCTTTTGATGAACTGGAAGAACTATTGCTTCTGGTATTATTAAAACGACAGCAGCAGGTTCATTTTTATGTCACCTGCTTACTACCAATTCCTTAATTTCCAAGATTCTAATATTTTCATATTCCTAGTTAATTTTTAAGTTTTTGTTTTATCACTTAGATCAGAAAGGAGTGGTAAAGTTTCACAAAAGGCACCATCTTTAATTTGAAAAAACACTGATCCATTGCAAATATTATTTTTGTGTTAAAATTTCGTCAGAAGTTCTGAGATATATAGAGTGTTTCTTAATAACTTGCTAATATTTCAGGAGGTTATTCTTAGGTCTATTTTAAGAAAAAACTTTATAAGAACATATGTCCTCAAGGTTTTAACTATTGAAATACAAGATCCTAAAGGCAAATTTTTAGGAAAAAAATATATTTTTATGATAACGTTGGTAAGGCCCTAGACATGTTTGTAAATTGCAGTACGCATCTTCTATTTATTATTAGACATTTTCTGCTGTACAACATATTTTTTTATTCTTGCCAGTTCCGTTTGTGCGGTATTTGCACCACTGGCGTCTCTGGGATCTACAATTCTTTTGTGTAAGACATGGCTCCCAGACTAAATATATACCAGATGCTATTGGCCTTAAGGGAAACACTCCCAACCGCTGTGTTCACACATCGTCGTTGTGGTTGGGCCCAGTAGGATATTTTGGAACATGCGCTAGAGTTGCTGGTTATCGGCAACTCTTGTTGCCACCGTATGGATCGGGATTCGAAGCTAAGATGAACACAAGGCTTTAACTCAAGGTGTAAGCATACCGTGCTGATGAGTGAATGACATTCTGTGCCTTAAACAGGTGTCCCCAACGGTGCCTCTGAGATACAGGGCGACCTCTTAGAGTATCTAGCCTTACTGCGGTAATGCGGGGCTCTGTCGTGGTGGACTATTACTTCCCTCCAACAGAAAGCGGACAGAAGCTCTTTTATAGAAAAAAAAGTGACAAAGGTGCTCTGACTGAAACGGATAAATCCGTTTCGAGAGGTGCCACTCAAGGTCACAAGCAGACAAAGGTGCGCCGACCGAAACGGGTGAATCCGTTTCGTAAGGTGCCCCTGAAGTCACCGGTGCCTGTTTCACGAAGAAGGGCTAATTCATCCCGAGCAAATAGGTGCTTATGAAGGGTTCCCTGAATCCAAACAGAAGGCGGACAGAACCGCCTTTATAGGAAAAAGGGTTCCCTGGCTTTAAACAGAAAGCGGATAGGACCGTTTTCATAGGCTAAGGCCGCAGAAGCGGCCTCAGAAAGAACATCTGGTTCCTGTAACAAGGACCTGATAGCTACCCACGTCACTAGACCGGGAGAGGAGGACATGATGGATCTAATCGTCTGCTCGTCATACTCTCCAGGAGACAGGGACTCCAGGACACATCAGAACACATTGTGCTCGTGTCCGGTAGCGACACGAGTAAGAGGAGATGTAATAACTCTCTCCCAATCTGGTATCGGATTCATTAGAAGTCCGATCCTATTGGGAGAAATATAAAAAGGTGTGAGCCACAATAGACCGAGCGGTCGCAGTGGAGGGCGTAAAAAGTTTACATACAGTACATTTTTCGTAAATGTAATCAAATTTTATCAAACTTCAAATTTCGAAAAATGATTATCTATGTTTTTATAAAAACAATAGTCAGTTAAAATATTTTCACTCAACAATTTTCCTATGCAAATATTTCAGATGCCACTATTAAAAAAATGCAGATATGCGAATTTTGGGATCTAACAATAAAATTTGATCAAACTGACGAAAAAAAAGACAAATAGAGGAGTTTCTTTTGAAAGTCCGATTTTTTCTCGGAGGAACCCAAAAAAAAATTTTTATGCAAATTTCCAAATGATTTTTTTTTACCAAAGTGTTCTGTGTTCTTCTAAAAGCCAATAGCATCTGGTATAAATTTGGTGTGAGTCCCATATCTTACTTTTTAAATAAAAAAATTTGAAAGTTCTAGAGACGCCAATAAGACGCCGCTAAATCATTTTTAACAGAAAAGTGATGTCACTGCTTTTTTAAAGTAAACATTACTCTTGAAATTCTCATTCCTTTCTGAGCAAATTTGGTCTTTTGATTTTCCTCGTTTGACGTACGGTTTTCGCAAAAAAAATATTCAATTGTACGTTGTTAGAAAATTGGGTATTAGTAAAAAGAAGCAGTTTTTGTTTCGTAAACATAAACAATGTTGACAGTTCAGTTGTGACACTAAAAATTCTCTTTGCATAATTCTTCTTTTTGCCGTAGATGAATTTTTATTAGTATTTCTTCCAGCATGGGGAATACTTCTAATTTTTTTATAGTCTACCAGTGTAGATTTTCTTGAATATTTATATTTCTTTGTTGATATTTAAACTTATCGTTAGATTATTTAGACTTTTTAAATAGATTGTTCTATAAAGTCGCACCTAAGATTGTTATTTTGAAGATACAAATAGCAATGCAAATGTAATATATGGTTTGTGCTACAACAGAAAAGAATATTTTTGGGGTATAATTTAAAACCAGTTAAACAATTTAAATTCAAGTCTCTGAAGCGTCCTATACAAATTATTATACAACTAAACAAAATCAATAACCCTACAAGTCAAGACAGTGAGTAACAAAAATTTTACAGCTGCATAAAAATGAGATCAAAATGTTTGTTGCTTTGATTATTATTTCAAAGGCGCCAGTACTCAGTAAGAAGCCCGAAACATCAGAGTTTAAATCAAAACAGCGCTCAAATCCTTATGCCATAAAAAAGTATAAACTCAGTCATTAAATCAACATATAATGTTTTTCTGGTTAGTTAAGATTTAATTTACCTTATTTAGTATTAAACATATTATACCTGCTATAATACTGGCCACGCCAAATGGTGTCAGTAAAATTATTGATTTAACCAACTTCATAATTGCTTCATAGATACCATCAAAAAACTTAATAATAATGGTAGATTTTTCACCTAGTGTACCCAATGTTGTGCCAAATATAATACAAAAAAAGACAATTCCCAGAGTATTAGTTCCATTCCTAAAATCATATACATGGATTTATCATATCTGGTAATTTAAAAAATGTTACACTAGTAATTTTTGGTTTTGCCCGTTAAAATACAATTACTTTGCAGCAACCCAAATTGTGCAATGCCTTAATCATCACTGTGTGGTATTCCACTAAAAAACAGTACGAAATAGTAGATTCGCTTAGCTTAACTTTATTATTAACTTGACCAGGTTTCTAACGACAGCCAGTATGGGTGGTAAGTTGCAACTGCAGTTTTTTCTTTTCTAGTCATACCCTGTAAGCTATCATCTCGGGTCTAATCCAGCTTAAGTGCTTTTTTAGTCTATAATATTTTGATAATACGACCACAACTATCGTTGCATTTTTTTGACTGCGACCACAGAATATTACTAAATTTTGAGAACCATAGCGTAATACATTATTTTGTCAATATTTTTCCTCTGTATATTTCCCCCATATTGATTTCTATTGTTTTTCTTTCCCATGTCCTGAATGTTTTGCTGCTAAGAGTGTTAGCTTATTTGGTCAACCTACTTTTGTTTCTTTTCTATTTTTATAAAAGCTGATTACAATTTGATGTTTTAGAATTTCTTTGATTTAACACAAGCAAAGTAAATTCGTTAAAAACTGTTTAAACATATGGTGCCTCCTGTGGGCGCGTATAATGAGTGAATAACTAGTAATGTATGCAGTTATCATTCATATTGTTTGCTCATTCTATAATGTTTTAGTATTATCTAAGATTATCACTATATATTTATGAGAAATTATGAAGACTATCCATTTCAATAAGACATAAAGGTAACGTACCTATGAAAAAGTAATAAGATGAAAATAAAAAAAGAACACTTTTCCCCCTTTATAAGCAAATCTTATTTCATTAAGGGGTTACGAATGTTTGCTATTTGATTCGGCAATAAAAATTATCAAATTAATGATTCCTTCGGAACTAAACAATTTTTTATAAATAAATGTATGAATTTATAGTATAATTAAAGTGACCATACGTCCCCTTTTGAACGGGACTCTCCCTTTTTTGGCCATCTGTCCCGTGTCTTCATTTCCCCAAACAAAGATCAGGGACGCAAAATAGTCCCGATTTCCAAATCCGCGCGAAAATTTAAAATTACAGAGCACGTCAGACAGGAGCGGTGCAAGACCGCGTCGTCGACCAATCGACAATTCCCACACGCGCGCCTTTGTTTACCTAGGAACGCAGGGTGGAGAGGGTTCATTTGTTCATTAGGCTAGCTCACTAATTACTAAGACTAAGAATTCGTCTGGCTAGCCACGTACGTACATACTTCTCGCTATTTTTTTGTTTTTGTGTAATGTTCTTGAAGTAGTTTAGTGGTAAACTGGGAACTAATTTGAAGTTTTCTGTATTGTAATTTTCCCTTTTATTATGCCGAAACGCAAGTGTTTATTTAATGTCAACCTACAAGCAAAATATCCATTTATTAAGCAAATGAATACTCCTTCAGATGTAGGATGCAATGCGTGTCGCACAGAGTTTACTGTTTCCCATAAGTGGTGCTGGTGATATTAAACAGCATTTGAAGTCCGAAAAACATAAAAATGGCGATCGTGCCACCGCGCCGCTTCCAATTTTTCAATGTTGAACTTTTTTTAAGAAATTGAATGCGCCAACTCCAAAGGTGTGTGAACTTATCGCACTAGACAAAAAAACCAAAGTTTCCGCTCCAATGATTGTCGAAATTAATCCAATCCAGTTTTAATCAGAAATTCACATGGGCACATACGAAAACTGAAGCTATTGTAGTAAATGTTTTGGCGCGTACGGCGATCGCCGAGTTAAAAGATGATCTCAATAAGTCCAATTGTGTTACAATTTTAAACGATGCTTCAAACAACGGTAACAAGAAAATATATTTTTCTGTAGTGCGCTTTTTTCAACCTTACGAAGGTGTGCGAGTAAAAATTTTAGACCTCTAAGATCAACTAGGTGAAACGTCTGATATCATTGTCGACTATTTATATCAAGTACTGAGAGATAATAATTTGATAGACAATGCCAATGTCAATTTGGGGGGTGTAGCTAGGCGAGGAACTAATAATGTATTAGCAAAATTACACTCATTTCTAAAAAAACCGTTGATAGGAATTGGATGTGGAGCCCAAATAATTCACAATTCTAGAAAATCTGCTGCAAATGGTCCTTTAGATTACGAAAGCGTTATTGTAAAAATATATTCATTTTTTTATATTTATACGGTAAGAGTTGTAGCTCTGAAGGAGTTTCGCGATGAAGTTGAAATAGAATATCGGCAAATGCTCGGCTACAGTAAAACCAGGTGGCTTGCGCTTATGCCTGCCTTGGAGAGAGTTTTAAAATTGTACAAACCTTTAGAAAACTATTTTTTGAGCATTGAGGAATGTCCCAAATTATAAAAGGACTTTTTTGAAGATCCCATATCAGAATTATGGCTTTATTTTTTACATGCCCAGACAGCAAGTTTTCACCAAGCTGTATTTAAGAATGAAAGTCAGACTTTGTCGGCAATTGAAGCTGCAAAAGAAATCAATAATCTCAAAGACAATTTAGCTCAGAAACAGCTCAATTAGTTTCTTCCATTTACTATCTGTGTATTAATTGTGAAACCAAAAAATAATTGCACTAATATTGATAAGTTAGAGTGAAGTTATCCATAAAAGGCCAACCATAAAATCTTCTCGATGGTGCAAATTGTGCTGCCCGGCCTACTACCTAATTCCAGGCCAGTTTTTTAAACAAATTAGAATAAAAATAAATTTTTATAGAAAAATTAATATTTATAGAGGGTGACCCTAAAAGGTCTGTACAATGTAAATTTTGTCAAAAAATTATGTTAATTTTAGACAAAACATACTTAAAGATGTTGTTTTAAAAATAGAATAAACGCAAAGAAAAAAACAATAGGTACTAAAAAAAATCGTTTAAAAAAAACTACTTGTAAAATTTGTCTTTTTAAAGTTTCTTTTCCGCTGAAAAGCCTTGCAAAATTGAGAAAAAAAATCATATAAAAATATGACGTTTTTTTAAAATTTGACAGCTAAGACCTTCTTGTGTTGTTTCCAAAAAATACAACAATGTTCTCTTCAGCCTAAAGAACTAAATGGCGTCTACTGTTAGTGCTGGCAAGCCTTGCAAAATTGAGAAAAAAAAATTAAACATATACAAAATGACGTTTTTTTAAAGTTTGACAGCTAAGAACTTCTTGTGTTGCTTCCAAAAAAATATAGAAATATTCTCTTAAGCCTAAAAAACTAAATGGCGCCTACTGTTAGTGTTGGCAAGCCTCGCAAGTTTGAGAAAAAAAAATTAAACATATAAAAAATGACGTTTTTTTAAAGTTTGACAGGTAAGATCTTCTTGTGTTGCTTCCAAAAAAAAAAAAAAATAGAAATGTTCTCTTAAGCCTAAAGAACTAAATGGCGTCTACTGTTAGTGCTGGCAAGCCTCGCAAAATAAAAAAAAACAAAACTTATAAAAAATTAAGTTTTTTTAAAATTTAACAGCTAAGACCTTCTTGTGTTGCTTCCAAAAAAATACAAAAATGTTCTCTTTAGCCTAAAGAACTAAATGGCGTCTACTGTTAGTGCTGGCAAGCCTTGCAAAATTGAGGAAAAAAATAAAACATATAAAAAATGAAGATTTTTTAAGTTTGACAGCTAAGACCTTCTTGTGTTGTTTCCAAAAAAATATAGAAAGCCTAAAGAACTAAATGGCGTCTACTGTAAGTGTTGGCAAGCCTCGCAAAATTGAGAAAAAAAATAGAACATATAAAAAATGACGTTCTTTTAAAGTTTGACAGCTAAGACCTTCTTGTGTTGCTTCCAAAAAAATATAGAAATGTTCTCTTAAGTCTAAAGAACTTAATGGCGTCTACTGTGAGTGCTGGCAAGCCTCGCAAAATTGAGAAAAAAAAAATAAAACAAAAAATGACGTTTTTTTTTAAGTTTGACAGCTAAGACCTTCTTGTGTAGCTTCCAAAAAAATATAGAAATGTTCGCTTAAGCCTAATGAACTAAATGGCGTCTACTGTTAGTGCTGGCAAGCCTTGCAAAATTGAGAAAAAAAAATTTAAAAATTACGTTTTTTTAAAGTTTGACAGCTAAGACCTTCTTGTGATGCTCCAAAAAAAAAATGTTCACTTAAGTCTAAAGAACTAAATGGCGTCTACTGTAAGTGCTGGAAAGCCTCGAAAAATTGAGAAAAAAAAATAAAACTTATATAAAATGACGTTTTTTAAGTTTGACAGCTAAGACCTTCTTGTTTTGCTTCCAAAAAAATATATAAATGTTCTCTTAAGTCTAAAGAACTAAATGGCGTCTACTGTGAGTGCTGGCAAGCCTCGCAAAATTGAGAAAAAAAAAACATTTAAAAAATGACGTTTTTTAAAGTTTAACAGCTAAGACCTTTCTGTGTTGCTTTCAAAAAACATAGAAATGTTTTCTTATGCCTAACGAACTAAATGGCCTCTTTCGTTACTGCTGGCAAGCCTTGCAAAATTGAGAAAAAAAATAAAACATTTAAAAAATGATGTTTTTTTAAAATTTGACAGCTAAGACCTTTCTGTGTTGCTTTCAAATAAACATAAAAATGTTCTTTTAAGCCTAAAGAACATTTCTATTTTTTTTTTGGAAGCAACACAAGAAGGGCTTAGCTGTATATGTTTTTTTTTTCTCAATTTTGCGAGGCTTGCCAGCACTAAGAGTAGACGCCATTTAATTCTTTAGCTTTAAGAGAACATTTCTATATTTTTTTGGAAGCAACACAAGAAGGTCTTAGCTGTCAAACTTTAAAAAAACGTCAT
This sequence comes from Listronotus oregonensis, assembly GCA_019359885.1. Classification (NCBI taxonomy): domain Eukaryota; kingdom Metazoa; phylum Arthropoda; class Insecta; order Coleoptera; family Curculionidae; genus Listronotus; species Listronotus oregonensis. The sequence continues at coordinate 37,226 of JAHBCN010001920.1, forward strand.
TTTTTATATGTCTTATTTTTTTTCTCAACTTTCCGAGGCTTGCCAGCACTAACTGTAGAGGTCATTGAGTTCTTTAGGCCTAAAAGAACATTTCTATATTTTTTTGGAAGCAACACAAGAAGGTCTTAGCTGTCAAACTTAAAAAAACGTCATTTTTATATGTTTTTTTCTTCTCAATTTTTCAGAAACATTAGACAACAAGAGTCATTTAATCTATGTAGATTTAAAGACAACATTTACTATATTTTTTTCGAAGCAACACAAGAAGGTCTTAGCTGTCAAACTTTAAAAAACGTCATTTTTTATATGTTTATTTTTTCTCAATTTTGCAGTCTTGCCACACTAACAGTAGACGCCATTTAGTTCTTAGCTAAGAAAATTTCTATATTTTTGAAAGCAATACAAGAAGGTCTTAGCTGTCAAACTTTAAAAATTTATTTTTTTATGTTTTATTTTTTCTCAATTTTGCGAAGGCTTGCCACCTAACAGTAGACGCCATTTAGTTTTTAGGCTAAGAGAACATTTCTATATTTTTGAAGCAACACAAGAGGTCTTAGCTGTCAAACTTTAAAAAACTTACATTTTTTATGTTTTATTTTTTTTCTCAATTTTGCCCTGTCTTGCCATCATCACTAACAGTAGACGCCATTTAGTTCTTTAGACTTAAGAATTTCTATATTTTTTTGGAAACAACACAAGAAGGTCTTAGCTGTCAAACTTTAAAAACTATATTTTTTATATGTTTTATTGTTTTCTCAATTTTGCAAGCTTGCCACACTAACAGTAGACGCCATTTAGTTTTAGGCTAAAGAAAACATTTTTGTATTTTTTCGGAAGCAACACAAGATGGTCTTAGCTGTCAAATTTTAAAAAAACTTCATTTTTTATATGTGTAATTTTATTTTTCTCAATTTTGCCAGTCTTGCCATCACTAACAGTAGACGCCATTTAGTTCTTTAGACTTAAGAATTCCTATATTTTTTTGGAAACAACACAAGAAGGTCTTAGCTGTCAAACTTTAAAAAAACATAATTTTTTATATGTTTTATTGTTTTTCTCAATTTTGCAAGGCTTGCCAGCACTAACAGTAGACGCCATTTAGTTTTTTAGGCTAAAGAAAACATTTTTGTATTTTTTCGGAAGCAACACAAGATGGTCTTAGCTGTCAAATTTTAAAAAAACTTAATTTTTATATGTTTTATTTTATTTTTCTCAATTTTGCGAGGCTTGCCAGTACTAACAGTAGACGCCATTTAGTTCTTTTGGAAGCAACACAAGAAGGTGTTAGCTGTCAAAATTTAAAAAAAAACTTAATTTTTTATGTTTTATTTTTTTTTCTCAATTTTGCGAGGCTTGCCAGCACTAACAGTAGACGCCATTTAGTTCTTTTGGCTTAAGAAAACATTTCTATATTTTTTTGGGAAGCAACACAAGAAGGTCTTAGCTGTCAAACTTTAGAAAAACGTCATTTTTTATATCTTTTATTTTTTTCTCAATTCTGCGAGTCTTGCCAGCTCTCACAGTAGACGCCATTTAGTTTTTTAGGCTTAAGAGAACATTTCTATATTTTTTGAAACAACACAAGAAGGTCTTAGCTGTCAAACTTTTAAAAAAATTCATTTTTTAAATGTTTTATTTTTTTTCCTAATTTTGCTAGGCTTGCCAGTACTAACAGTAGACGCCATTTAGTTCTTTAGGCTTAAGAGAACATTTCTATATTTTTTGGAAGCAACACAAGGAAGTCCTAGCTGTCAAATTTTAAAAAACTTCATTTTTTATATGTTTTTTTTTCAAGTTTGCGAGGCTTGCCAGCACTAACAGTAAACGTCATTTAGTTTTTTGGGCCTAAGAGAACATTTCTATATTTTTTTGGAAGCAACACAAGAAGGTCTTAGCTGTCAAACTTTAAAAAAAGGGATATATTGACTCTTAGAAAGACACAGAGGTATTTCATTTCATGAATTTATAATAATTTCAAACTATATCACACCAAAAGATAACCGAATGAAATAATTCAAAAGTTTCCACAGAAACTCATTGGGTGGAAGTATTTATACACTTTCGCACCGACAATCTTCAACATAAAAATTTTACGTCTACCTGGTACCTGGTACAAATGCTCCAGTGGAAAGAATCTTTTTTTAGGATACATTGTGGACGTCTGCAAAAAAATTCTTACTGGTTTCCGTTTTGAAGGCGATGTTGATTACTAAGATCCATATAAAAAAAAACCTGCCAAAAATTTTATGCCTATTTAAAATCATCCCCAACTTTATTAAAGCAGATTTGTTCCTCCGAAAAATATAAATATAACTAAAAAAATATGTTGCACATAATTTAACAATTACTATCACAGAAACTTTACTTTAATAAAGCTGGTAATTGATTTCTATTTTTCATAATGTGTTATAATAATAATTAATGTGAACTCAAATTTTTTGACGTTTTTTTTATTATATAATTGCCAACCCACACCGCAAAATACACATTTTATTCATTTTGACCACATCTTTCGACTTTTTCAAGCTTGCCTTGCCTGGTCTATATGGGCGTCCCGTTTTAAGTTAAAAAAAATGGTCAGTTTAAATATAATACAGATTGATGTATTGATTGTATTATTGTAGGTTGTGATCATGATAGTGTGAAAAACTAAATGGTACCTATATTTGGAAATAAAAATAAACATACTGAACTAAGCAGCAAAGAGAATAAGATACTTTTTTACTGTAGACATACCTATAATTTGTAAAGCGAACTATTTTATACTGGCTTTCGATGGCTTCTGTAAAATTGTTAAACATGATTACAGAACTATTGGTGTAACTTGTATATTCCTAAAATAAATAAATAAATCAATATATATATATATATATATATATATATATATATATATATATATATATATATATATATATATATATATATATATATATATATATATATATAATATATATATATATATATATATATATATATATATATATATATATATATATATATATATATATATATATATATATATATATAATATATATATATATATATATATATATATATATATATATATATATATATATATATATATATATATATATATATATAAAACACCTTAATCTTTTATTCATTAATTTTTTTTAATTAAAAAAAAAATATAGATGCGCTACTGATAGTTTGATGACAGCATTCTCTGTAAAAACGAGACATATGACCACATTTTTTAATTAAATAATATATTATAATATTAGTTTATTTAAATAATACTTGGTTACCTTTGCTTGATGCCGAAGTAATTACAGAAAAACTTAAAATGAATAGGGCCATATAGTCAAAAGCTTCTAAAAAATTCAAAAATATTCCAATTACTAGCCTTCCCTATTTATGATAATTCAAAATCAATTAAGTTAATTAAAAGATAGAAGTTTGATTTGATTTTTGCATAAGGTAACCGTGCTAGTTTTTTAAAAAGACCGCATTCCTTCATAAAATGCATAATAAAAACTAACTTAAATAACTTAAAACAAATAAGAACAAGTCTTACTAGGCTATAGCTACTATACTTTCTGATTTGTCTTTATTTTTAAAAAAACTTAATTGTTCTAACTTTCTTAATAATATCTGTCACAGTTATAACAAAAATCTGTATTTGCAAACTAGAAAATAATTAGAATAAAACAACTTAAATAATGATTTTACCTGTTGAAAAGTAGCTTGAAAAATGTTTTCCGTGATGATGTTTCTAAAATTAAATAAATTTATTACTCTTCTTACATTACAATCGCTACTAGATCACTAATCAAAATTACCTGTGCCTAACTCAACAATGGGCAACATTTTTTTTTGTATATAAAAAATGATATGGATTATAGTAAAAAAACATTGACATTAATGGTATTTATATAAGAGAATAAACAACTTATAGATATGCAATATTACTTAAAGGTTGTTGTTGTAATATGGTAAGTCGCTTTTACTTGTCTATGTCCCAAGACGTCTTAGAATTCAGACCCTGTACTGTATTAACAGGTTATTCTATTAACCACCGATACCACCGGTGGCTCCCCTGCACATTTTACAGAAAAAATGTAAGATAACTTTTTGAAGAGACCAATCTGACAAGCCCTCGTGTCAAGTCTAAAAAAAATTTTAATAAGCGAATCTTGAATTATTTATTTAAATGTAATTGCAAAATTACCAAATTTTCGGTGCAAGTAAAACCAAACAGGCACCAGTAAAATGAATATTGTCCCTGACATGAGGAAAAGTGTCAATAAATCAAAAAAGTCTATAATTAAGTGGCATTATGCGGAAAACAGTTTTGGAGCAGTATCTGGAATGTTTTCAGTTTATTTCCCCACCAAGCCTATTCCGTCCATTTCAACTATTAAACGTATTGTCAGTAAGTTCGAATCCAAAGGTATCGTAATAAATAATTGTAAATGTTCAACTAAGGATATCGAAAATAGAGCCGAAGAAAGAGAGAACAGAGATCTTAATATTCTACTGAGTGTGGAGGAAAACAAAATGGTTAGTACGAGGATTTTTGGGCAAGAGGTAAATAAACATCATACAACGGTATTGTGCACTTTGAAAAAAATACAAATATTATTCGTATAAATTCAAAAAACATCAAGAGCTGCAGGAAGGAGATGAAGAGCGAAAAATGGCATTTTGTTTTAAAATGATGGAAAGAGCAAATACCGATAGGAATTTTTTAAAAAATGTTTGTTTTACCGATTAATGTACATTCACCCTCAACAATGAACCAAATGTTCGGTATTGGAGCCGAGAAAATGAACATCACTTTGTTCATACTCGGACACAATATCCCCAAAAAACAAATGTATTTGTGGGAATTATCGGACACCATATCATTGGACTCTTTTTATGGACTATTACATGATAGCAGAAACCTATTTGGACTTATTTCAAAATCAAATTGGACCCGCCTCGAAAGAAGTTGTTCGGGAAGATCAAATGATCTGGTACCAAATGGATGGTTGCCCCGCCCATAATGCCCGTATGGTTGGAAAGTATCTGGAAAATACTTTTAACGGCAATATTATTGGTCCACGGTACCGGATACTTTGACCAGCTAGGTCACCTGATGTTTTACTGAATGACTTCTTTCTGTGGGGTCACTTTAAAAGTGTCATTTATAAAAGTGTAAAATTTGAGAATCTAAACCAGCTACAAAACGCTTTTTCGTTAGAATGTAATAAAATTTTGCAATATCAACTTAGCAACGTTGGAAATGAATTTTATGATCGGTTGGGATATTATTTAGCTGTTAATGGGGGGTTGTTTGAACATTTGATTAATTAATGGTTTTATGTAATTCTCCATTATTTTTTAAAAATTTATTTTATTTTATTTTATTTTATTTTTCCACACCTAGTAAAATACGAAGAGTTCAGTTCTCTCTTTTTCCGGATCTATTTTCGATCTTTGAGTTAAACATTTAAAATTATTTATTGCAATGGCTTTGGACTCGAATTTACTGACAATACGTTTAATGGTTGAAATGGACCAAATAGGCTTGATGGGAACATACATTAAAAATATTTCAGATACTGCTATTGGTTTAATTAAATTCTAGTATGATAAAATTATTTTTTTAATGATCGATAGTAATAATTGTTATTAGTTAAACTTAATTGTTACATTAAATAAAAGGTTTGATAAAAAATAATGTTAACGTGTCTTTTACTTTGAATGTAATGGTTGTGAGATTGATAAAACAAAAAAAAACATTCCTTGTATTCGGCTGTAGGTACGTCAGATTTGACAAAGCCTTATAACAAATTGTTTGCTGGTGACTGGTGTCTGTTTGGTCTTACTTAAACCGAAAATTTGGTAATTTTGCAATTACATTTAATTAAATAATTGAACATTCGCTTATTAAAATTTTTTGAAACTTGGCACGAGGATTTGTCAGATTGGTCTCTTCAAATAGTTATTTTACATTTTTTTTGTAAAATGTGCAGGGGTGGCTTCGGCGACGCACCACCCGGTATGATATATGAACAAAAGAGATAAATAAAGAGATGGGGTAAAGCACAAGGTACACGTGCTACCATTGACGCCAAACCCAGCCTAGTGGTGTTATGTCAAATATAAGTGGTGTCATAGATGAGCCTTTGGTACCAAATTTATTCAAAAATTCTTTGTCAACTGAAATGGAACTAATAGCATTTAGCATTAAAAAAATGGAATTTGTCTGTAAACAGCAAATATTTCAAACTTTAAATTAAACAACGGTTTTCGTAAAATATAAAAACATGCAAGTTTACTGTTTTTTATTTTTGTAAAAAAATGTATTTAACTCAATATATCGAAATACCTTGTGAGTCATTGATAAAAAATAATAATATTCTTATATTGCGCATAAATATGTTGCCCATGGCTGGCTTGGATAAAAATACTACATAGAACCAGATTTAAAGATATAAAAGTTACCTTCCTAAATCTAAAAAATTATCCAGCATATTGCTCTCTTTTTCATCACGAAAACTGGTATCTTTGATTTTAAATTCCTGAACACCAGGTTTTATTCCAATGGCTAGCAATATTCCTAGTAGAGCATTTATAGCAGATGTTACAAGAAAATATACTATAAAATAAAAAATATGTGTGTATATCTACAGAGGTTACCAAAAATGACGTTTTTAAACTTTGGAAAAATGCCTAAATGGACAAAGTTGTAGGCCATTCAATTGTAAATTCAATGCCATTTTGGTGATGACTCAGTCTATTAATTTTTTAATAAAAATGTTTCTTTTATATTATTTACCAAAGACGGTTTAAAGGAGATTCAGAATTAGATCAAATTTGATCCAGATTTGCAGATCTTAAAATCAATAAAGGATAAAATAATATATAGAAATATTAATTATGAGAGTACCTAATGAGAATTAAAAAGGTAAATGTTATTTCGATGATCGAGTATCATATTTATATATATATATATATATATATATATATATATATATATATATATATATATATATATATATATATATATATATTTTATATAATAAGTTCTTTTTGTTTTGAATGATAGACATGTTTGTACCTATTAAATTATATAATTCATTTTTCTTTATGTTTATAAACGAAGCAGCATCAATGTAAAAGAGGTGAAAATACATAAAAACTAATCTGAATACTATTATAGGGTGAAAAAAATATATATTATTTTTCTTTCTGTGAATTCGAAAATTAAAAAAATCTTAAATAATATACAATTATGTAAATAAATTTTGACTACACTTTATTTTAAACAGTCGGTGGATTCTCTAAGTAAAATTTGACAACGTTGCCTGTGCTGGCATGCTTAAAAATGCCCCTTGCATATTTTGTGTTATACGCTGCAATGTCACGCGGTATTTAAATACCCAGATGTTGTTTTACACCTATTATAATGTTTCGTATTAGAAAAATATTGGACAGAAGTGTTATTTGGGTATAAAGGGTCATTTTTAGCCAATTAAAAAATATATGCAAGACACCTATCCTCATATTAAAATCATAGGCATAATGTCTGAAGTAACACTTATTATAATCTTATATAAAGTGAGTTTGGGGCAGTAGTATTTTACATTACCATTACTTTTTAATGTCCGTGTTGAAATATGAGCAGAGCGAATTTGTGTGGCAATGTAAAAATATAAAAAATAGAAACTAAGAATTTATAATCAAAAACTGCATTTTTATAATCTTCATTAAAAGAAATATTTTAAAGTGCATATTTTTAATAGCTTTTGCGTTTCCTGTACATTTTACCTAAAATTAAAAAAAAACTGTAGAAGTACCCTCTTTTATTGGGCAAATATTTCTTATAAATATCCAATAAGCAAAATTTGTATTGCATCCTTTTTGCAGTGGCGGATTTAGGATTTAAAAAAAAAAATATCTAAAGAGTGGGACATAGGACCACACCAAATACATATATATATATATATATATATATATATATATATATATATATATATATATATATATATATATATATATATATTTTTATATATATATATATATATATATATATATATATATATATATATATATATATATATATATATATACATTGTGGTAAAAAAAATAATTTTAAAATTTGCGAAAAGAAATTGTTTAAATGCTCTATTAGTATTTTTTCGTGAATTTGATCGTCAAATCCCAAATTTTGCAAATTTATCTATGTTTTTCTAAAAACCATAGCCTGTGTTTTTTTCATTCAACAATTTTTATCCAAATATTTCGGATTCTAATTTTAAGAAAAATGGAGAGATATGATCAAAATCGCGAAAAAAATACAAATAGAAGATGTGCTTTTAAAAGTTCGATTTTTCCCCTGTGGATGGTCACCAAAAAAATCAACTTTTTTTAAACATTTTAAATTGATTATTTTTTTTAACAAAATGTTCTTTTTGAAACCAATAGCATCACATGTATATGTATGTTATATATATATATATATATATATATATATATATATATATATATATATATATATATATATATATATATATATATATATGCAAAACCCAAGAAAAAAATCTCGAAAAATATTATTAAATCACAGTCCAAGAAATTAACCTTATAAAAAAAATTATATATATATATATATATATATATATATATATATATATATATATATATATATATATATATATATATATATATAAGTGTGGAACCCATGACTCACTTTTTAGATATATTTTTTTTAAATTCGAAATTCGCCATTGTTTTTTGTATAAGTAATGTCACTTTTTATTTTTTTAAACTTAATTATCTAAATTGTATAAAGAATTTGCTTACCTAAAGTTCTTGCCAATATTTTTCCATTTAATTTAGCATTTAGACTGGAGCTTCCTATTATTAAACTCGATAAGATCAGGGGTAATATCATCAATTTTAATAATCTCATGTAAAGTTCCCCTGGATAAGATATTACCAATATTGTCGTTTCTGAAAGGTGTAAACCTCTAAAAGAAAAGCCTAAAAATTTGTAAAAACGGTAGTTAGTGAAGTCGAAATACAATAAAACAGTTTAGGGAAAGAATCGTTGTATTATTAACTAGAATAACTTTTTTTAACAAAACGTGTTACAAAGTTGAATGACAGGCTCTTAATCTCAAAGTATGAAATTTGTTATATTTTAAATTGTTCTATATGTATTTATTATTTTTTAACTCCGATGTTATTTTATTTCTTTTGATTAGCCGTTGCGCAGAAAAATATATTTTCAGTTTTTTTTCCACGCGGCCTAACGTACCGTGGATGTATGTGTGGTACGAGGTAGTTTTTTACCCCGTTACTTTAATATTAAATGTTTTGAAGAAGAAGGGAAAACTATGGCGGGCAGTAGGTCCCACAGTCTGAACACTCCAGGGATGAAGGAACAAACAAAGTGAAAGGTTCGGTGCCTTTCAATTTGGATTGTAAATGTGTTAGTACGAATTTCTCTTACTAACTTTTGTTCCCCCTTTTAACACCTCAGCGGATGAAGTTCTAAAAATACTACCACTTTCTATTTTTCTGGGTAATCAGAAGCCTAATTACCAACTCTCATATTTACAACTTCAAAAGTATCCACTAAGCAAAACAAATCATTTTTCATCGTTATCCATAGCCTACATCCCAATTTCATACTTCTAAATCCAGGAATGCCAAAGATCAACAACAAACTTCCACCTCTCCCTTTTTTATTTCCTTTAGAGAGAGAGTTTCCCAAAATCAGTTCTTAGCTAATGTCTCCCATTTTTCTGGATAATCAGAAGTGTAATAACCAGCTCCCATATTTACAATTTCAAAAATAACAATCTTTCTAAACAAACTTTTATCTGCGTTTTAATCCCCCAAATATTTTTAAAGATATTAAAACAGATTATTTTTAATCGAAATCCCTAGCCTACATACCAATTTTTATACTTCTAAATCTAAAAAATCACAAATTTTCATACAAATTTCACCTTCGTTTAGGGGGAGAGGTTTCCTAAAATGTTTTCTTAGCTAACATCTTCTACTCATAATCTACCCTCGTGCACAATTTCCTCTTCATAGATTAAGTAGTTTTTAAGATTTCGTGATCGATGTTAGTCTAGGGCAGTCTTTCTCAAAGTGGGCGATAACGCCCCCTTGTGGGCGTTGGTGGGTTAGAGGGGGGCGGTAAGGGGCTCAAAAAAATTGGGGGGCGCTGATGTGATTTAAAGGGGCGATGGGTGATTTGTAACTTCAGCCATTTCATATTTTAAAGTTCACTGAAATTAAAATCCTTCTACTACACAACATCCATTTATTAGTTTATATTTATGTCCTATTTTATTGTATAAATTTAAACTAAAAATATATAAAATATTTAATATTTTTAATGCGTTCACAACGCTTTTTATATCTTAAGATATTAAGTAATAGGTATCAAACACTAAAAAATATTCGTGTCTTTAAGTGTCGTAGGTGAGGTCCCCACCTCCGAAGACACGTGTATTAAAAATGGTATATCTATTGTTGCGGCCAAGCTAAGCATTTGCGGAACGCGGGATTTTTTTTATGTACCTAATCTAGTGAAAATAAAGAAAAAATAAAATTGAAATTAAAAGGTTCAATTATAATTCACCTTTGGCGTGAACAAATTTTGTACGATTTATTTGTGCAATCCTGTATTATAGTCCGTCAACGTTCGTGTTCGCAGAGTGCAGGTATGGGGAGGAACAAATTCCAAATACACAGCCGCGGCTCGCGACCGGCCGGCGAATGACGTGACCTTCCGCCGCACGCACGCATCGCATTCGCTCGCCATCCCGCCACTCCGCCCGCTACCCCGATACTCATTGTAAAGTTGTATTATTATTGCTTAATGTTGAATATTGTTTATTTTGAATTAAAGATACTCCTAATATTGTAAAGTTGCATTATTATTGCTCGCTCTAGTAAGAAAAATCTCGTTTAAAATATAGGTTTAATCAAACTTCAGGCGAGACTAATATCTTATTGGGATTTTTAAGGTAAAAAATGGGGGGCGCTACAAAATAACTGATTTTCAAAGTGGGCGTTAGACGAAATAAGTTTGAGAACCTCTGGTCTAGGGTTTAGAGTTTGAGGGTTAAGGTCGGTAAACCGCCTCCGCGTGTGGGGAGAGGTACGCGAGGTAATCCGCTCCATACGAGGTGTTGTAATTTTTGTAGTCCCCAAGTTCCCCAGCCATAAGTGTCACATATGGTAACTATAAGAGATATAGTATAAATGAATGAGCAGCTGTTTCTGTCTAGCAAATTATAGTACCCTCAGGATACAATACCACAATATACATATTCCTTAATATTACTACTTGCTTACCTAGCACAATGCCAGTAATTACCCCCAAAAGGGTAAGCAATAAAATGGAGTTTTCCTGTATCCAATTTTTTTTGTGCATTCCATTTTTGTATAAAGTTTTTTTCATGGTCTAATATTTCCTAAAAATAAAGTTAAAATAGTTACTAGAGCAACTAGTGCTGCTTTCTTTACACTGGGTCAAACATTTCGTAACTGGTACTAAAATAAAGTGGGATGAAAAGAAACAATTTCTTCCGATGAAACATAAACATTGAACAAAAAGGATTGTGAAATTATTTAATCAAATATGGCCTGGATTTAAACTATACTTATTAGAAAAGGCATAATTTAATGGATTAGTTAAGAAAGTAATCATGGCTCTCCAGACTGTCATTACGTGATAGTGATCTTTTTTTTAATACAGGCTTTCAACTAGTAGTAGAGATTTGATTAAAATATCACTTTTAAAAACTGCAGTTAGAAAATAATTAATGGGCAAAAAAAGCGTTTGTAAAAATAATTTCTTGTCAAAGATTCCTAATTGGAATGATTTTTTTTTTATTTTTTTCCTCATTAGCTTTAAATTTAATTTAATGTAATATAACTTTAAATAAGTTTTATTTAAAAAGCTAAAAACTCCTATATAAAAACTTACTTAGATGTTTAAACATACAAAGAAGACCTACTACTTTATATTACTTTGTCGTGACTGGTGTAATTAAGACATTTTAAAAAAATTAGTACTTATAAATTATTATTTCCAAGAAATTATTTTGGATGTGGCTTATCGTGTATGATAAAATTTTTCATCATGCAATGTGATATATAGGGAAGTACTTAAAAGGGTATAATAATTATGCATAAATATACACATATTAAAATAATTTAAAATTTGGTACCTACTCCCATCATAGATAATAAATTGTTTTTCTCCAAACGTCAAAAAATGTTCACGTTTTTGTACTATTTTCGGATGCAAAAGCAATCAATTCTCATACCGTACAAAACTCTTTTAATCCTGGGATTAAACGTGCTACTTTTAATCCTAGGATTAAAAAAAAATATTTTTGAATAACTAAATGTATTAACTTTGACTTGATTGGAAAAAAAATAGTATATATCATACGGATTAAAAGTGCTTATTTTTAATCGCAATTTTGCATTTGCTCGGCTGCGCTGCGCTCCGCCTCGCAACTTCAAAAATTGCTCATACAAAAGATGGACTTTTAATCCTTATAATATAATATACTATTTTTGTATTTACTATTACCTCTAAACTTTAACTTGCAAAGTGACTTGATTTAATCATCATCCTGAAAAGAATTCAAAATAACCTAATTGTGTCAAAATTTATATTTTTCAAAAACTGACAAAATCTTCATTTCACAGTCTTGTCTTAGTTTAGGATTTTTAAATCTGTTTTTCTTGATTTTGGAAATTATTTTGTTTCTTTTAGCTATAAATTAGCATTCTTGTAAAATTTAAGATGTTAGCTTTTATGTTTAAGTTTACAACTTAGTTTGTAGAGTAAAATTGTAAATAATTCTGCTTTTCTTGATTTGCTTACTTACCCAACGCGTAAGTCTTAATTTTTGATTGGCATTAGAAATTAGAATTTTTATTTTATTTTTCTTAGCTTTTAAATTGTTATTTTGAGTTACTGAGATCTAAAATTATAGACTGTATAAAAAGCACAATTTTCCAATTTTTAATTTACCTTTATATATTTGATGAAATTTAAAATCGTTAAAAGATCTCCTGGAAAAAAAGTGCATTAAAAAATTAGCGTTTGTGGGTTAGGGAAAACCTCATTTTGTAGCAAAGTAGGACTTTTGATGCTATTTTAGGAAAACATATTTTTGTTTAAAATAAATATTGTATTTCATTTAAAGATAAGTTAATATTTGGTTTTAAGTTTTAAAACTATGTAAAAGAGCTCTTAGCCTTAACGTAACGAATTTCCTTAACCCTGATAAAGACAGACTTGTCTTAAACTTCTTTTTAGTACTCTTTACTCACATTTCTGGAGTGGTGAACAGACTTGCTAGTTCACTGGGTAGTAGGCGGGACTTTCCCTCATCCCCAACGATAACAAATGTGACTTTTCCTGAGACCTAGACCATGACCTTTATAAATTGATAACTTCGGAGTTAAGGATAATGAGACCGCCTCACCTAATAGAATGCCAAATAGGGATAAAGCGTTTAGCAGCCAGACTGGATGAGTAACCTCTTCTGAAGGTCATTAGGCAACACTGGTTGAAAATAGAAAATGGTACTTTGAAAACCTTTCCGAAAGGTCTTTTCAACTCCAAGGCAGAGTGATTAAATCTGAGTTAGAAAAACTGCTTCTTTTCAATCGAAGATTTTACCACCGCCAAATAATAGAGAACGTCAATAATATGCTTTCAATAAGAGAAGAAACTCGTCGATACATCAAAGGATTTCGCCGACATCACCCGTGGACCTTGCGCCATCTTAAGATAAGTAAAATAAGCCCGTATATATTACTAATGCAACTTGTATAAAATAAAATATACTTGAAATTTATAATTAAAAAATAACAGTAAACCGAAATTTTACTCCATTTGAGTATAAGACAAAATATGCGTTAAATTTAAGATTTGTATACAAAAAATCTACAAATTCAGCCAATTTCACCCCTTTAAATTTAAAGGCCATAATTGTGCATTTAAACAATTTCGATATGAATATTATTGGTTTGATGGACCTCAAAGTCCATCCCTGTGAAAAAAGCCTAATAGATCCAAATAAAATACGATGTTTGATTGCAAGTTATGATAAACTATTGAGTTTTTGAAACAGCAATACCGGATAATTACAGATTGACCAAAAAAATAATGGATTCATGTTTTTTGTATTGTTTTTCATGAGATTATGGTCAGAAAAATGGAAAGAAAAGCAAAATAAAGTATCGGCAGTTTCAACCTATTGTTTTGCTAAAGAGATTAATGATGATTTCATAATGTTTTTTATGAGAATTTATCAGTTAAGTTATGATAGAATTTTTATCTGGACATTTTTAGATCTAGATTGATCTATAAGGATTCCTATTGAAACCTAACATTTTCTTTCAGGCCTTTTCCACAGGGATCTTTCAAGGAATTATTAGAAAGTCATGTTAGTGGTACTCCTGGGCGGTATTGGTAATAAAAATTAATTTTTAAATGTTATTTCATAATTAAATATTGGTAATGATAAAAATAATGACTAAGAAAGAGAAAAATAGGTGAAAACGACGATAATCATAAAGATAGAGAAGAAAAAGATGGATGTATGGATTCTGATGAAAAATAAGTTAATTATCTTATTGTATTATCCTATTATTAAAAAGTATTATTTTTTTATTTTTTATTATTTTAATAAATAAGCAATACAAAAATACTAACTACTTATAAAGTGTTTACCGAGTTGCAAAAATGCGTTATATCCTTAAACACGTAAACTAACTATTGCCTAATATCCAGGATGTTTTATACAGATTCTAAGGATTTCAGTAATATTAAAATGTCCTTATTTGATCATAAAGTTTAATAAATTTATTATTCAATATTCTTTTCCAACATAAAAATAATAGTTTGTTGGGCTGATTTGACCTAAAGCAATTTTTTAACAACTTATCAAATTTTCCAGCTTTTCCGATGTGAATTTCCGCAAAATATTTAAAAAAATCAATGCTTAGAGAAATGGTGTAAGGACTATGTATGTTTTAGTTTTTAGCTAAATATTGATATAAAATAATGTGAATATGATTTTTTTTATTATATAATCCGAAAAACATTTTTTTATTTTTTTTATAGGACATGCAATGTAGCGCCATGTTTATGTAGTATGTAGGACACTACATTTTTTGGTAACATAACATGTTTACTTAACATGTCTTTCCTCCTATAGTTAGTAATCGTACAAGTCATTTATGGAAAACTGAATTTATTTCTTTTTTATTAATATTTACATAAAAAATTTAAAGTAATACACTCACTTTGCAGTGCCTAGAGTTTAAAAACTCATATTGGTAATATTTGAATCATTATGATATGTTTACACATTACATCTTCTTAATATCAATGGCGAGAGACGAATACGATCAAAAATGTATCAGTCTTGGAAAAAAAATTGTTGTTCATTTATATTAACAGCTATTTAACAAACAAAGGAATTAATAGGGTCGATTAATGATCGGCCATTTAAGGCCAGTTAAGGGTAAATATCATTTTTTGTCAATTAATGCCCAAGCCCTTTATAATTTTTTTTTGGGCGGTCGTTTTGTTATTAAACTGTGGAAATCATAATTTTTCTTGAATTTTTTGGGATATTTCTCGAATTTGGCAATCAACTTAAAGAATGTTTAAATGGCTTGTATTCAAATGAAAAGGTTATAAATAGGCTTAATGTCTGTTTTGTGTATTTTAAGTTGCCTATACTATAATAGTTAATTAATAAAAAAATCGTGTATTAATGAGGGCTGTTAATAAATAATTTTTTATACCTTCATATTATTCATAAATAAACGATCTCTAAAGAAATTATTTTGCCTATTATATTTTGTTTTCAAAACGCGTATTAATAAAAGGTGGTAATAAACTTTTAGAAATAGATTTTGCTTAATAAAATCACGCTTATTTTGCACTTCATATTAAATAAGAACTTACTAAATATGTTTTACTTAAAGATCAGCTCACCAATTAGCTTAGCCTTAAATTTAACCAATGACAACACAATACAGGACTAAACCACAGTATAGAAAAGAGTTTATAATAATACTTTTCTATACTGTGACTAAACTCGATACTTCAACCAGCAATAAATGTAACGTTCTTGATTGATTTTAATAAAAGAATGTCTTACTTACAATACCTACTCATCGTTACTCCAAGTCATATTATTGTAACAAATGAATGTACTTGAATTAGTTTAAATTTAGAAAAAAAAACAATGATGGATGTGTATCTGCATAAACTGTTATACTAAAAATATACAAGAGCAATTAAAAAAAGTGTCTGTTATTGTAATGCAAGTAGTGTAATCAGTTGGTTTTATTTTTCTGCATATAGTATATCTATATCGTTTTTAAGTAGGGCTGCCAGCCCCTAAATTGTCAACGCCGGACAAAAAGCTCAAAAACTCCGGACATTTGGGTAAAATTAAGGTTTTTTTTCCGGGCACACCTGAAAGAAGTATTTTTACCAAAAATATAGACATATCTACAGGTCAACACATAAAATATTTATGTACCTAATTAGATAGGTACTAATAATATTATAAACTCTTTTTTCTTCTAAGTTGATTTGGTTGGCGGCTCCAGGATTTTCATTTTTTTTATCTAATAGCCTTTAGGAGGACACTTTGGTAAAGAAAATTTTTATTTTGGAATTTGCAAAAAAAGTTGATTTTTTAAGCAGTGCCTCCAAATAAAAATCTCAAGATTCATAGGCGAATCCTCTATTTGTATTTTTTTCGTAAATTTAAACAAATTTTATAGTCAAACCCCAAATTTCGCAAAACTATCCATGTTTTCTTAAAACCAATTTGAAGAAAAATTCCGATATTTTTGCGACATTTGGTATTTGACGATAAAATTTGATCAAATTGACGAAAAAAAAAATACAAATAGAGAATTTCCTTTTCAAATTTAGATTATTCTCGGGGCCAAAAAATATAACCAATAACATCTGGTATATATTTGGTGTGGGTCCCATGTTTTATTTTTAGATTAAAATTTTTGAAAATCCTAGAGCCACCACTTTAGGCAATAAAAATAAGTATTAGAATCTCTGTGTCGACTTTTTATGGGTATGTAATCAAAAACAAATTATAACCATAATTTTAGGTTCTGTAAAATAAACCACATGATATCAACAAATTATAAGCACATCAAGTTACCTAGGTTAGGTACTTAGAACCCTTAACTTTTTTATTTTAAATTAAGAGTAAGTAACTTATAAGTTGTAATTTTATTTTAATTTTTTGACTTTTACTTAGTTTGGATATAAGTTAAAAGTGTGTAGGCTTCATCCGGTCCCTGTTTTAAAATTCCTTTTGGACGGCCCCCGGACTCCTTTAAACTGGGGAATCCCGGACGGATGGCAGCCCTAGTCTTTAAACAAACTAGAGGCTAGGTACCAAAGCCGGTGTTTCTCAAAAGTGGTTTCCCTCTGTAAAATTTGTATCTTTATAGTCAAAAAAATTATATTTTAATGTCGGTATTTAACTCAAATAAGCGTTTTTTGATCAATTCAATTGTTTTATATCACTTCCAGTTTCACCGATAATGACTTTCCAATTTTAAATATCACCACCGGTTTTTTTTCTCGTATTTCGATTGGATATAGTAGCATTCTAAATTAAATGACACCTCATATGTCATTTGTGATACTTCTGCTGCTGTTAAACATTTATTTTTTAAAATTTCAGTCTAAAGTATTATGAATACGTTAAAACGGTTAAATTTAAATTGACTTGGAAAAATAAATTTGATCATCTTTTGTGTCTTACGGCTTCTCCAGACAAAGTAAAAGTTTACCAAATTCTATTAATTGGCATAAATTATTTTTTTCAATTGGAACGAGCGTGACTCGTTAGCATATCCCTAAAAAGGCGTCATTGTATTCAAAATGTCATATCCTATCGAAATCCACAACAAACAATTAAACAGATCAAACAATGCATAACTAGGCCAAATACCAACATAAAAAATTTAATTTTATTAACTTAGGAAATAAAAATGTATCGAATACAGGGTTAGAGTGAAGTTATCCATAAAAGGCCAGCCATAAAATCTTCTCGATGGTGCAGATTGTGCCTCCCGGCCTACTACCTAATTCCAGGCCAGTTTTTTAAACAAATTAGAATAAAAATATATTTTTATAGAAAAATTAATATTTATAGAGGGTATCCCTAAAAGGTCTGTACAATGTAAATTATGTTAATTTTATACATAATATACTTAAAGATGTTGTTTTAAAAAAAAACCCAAAGAAAAAAGCAATATTAAAAAAAATTGTTTAAAAATAAACTACTTGAAAAATTTGTCTTTTTAAACTTTCCTTTCCGCTAAAAAGCCTTGCAAAATTGAAAAAAAAAAACATATAAAAAATTACGCTTTTTTAAAGTTTGACAGCTAAGACCGCCTTGTGTTGCTTCCAAAAAAATATAAAAATGTTCTCTTAAGCCTAAAAAACTAAATGGCGTCTACTGTGAGTGCTGGCAAGCCTCGCAAAATTGAGAAAAAAATAAAACATATAAAAAATGACGTTTTTTTAAAGTTTGACAGCTAAGACCTTCTTGTGTTGCTTCCAAAAAAATATAGATATATTCTCTTAAGCCTAAAGAACTAAATGGCGTCTACTGTGAGTGCTGGCAAGCCTTGCAAAATTAAGAAAAAAATAAAACATATAAAAAATGATGTTTTTTTAAAGTTTGACAGCTAAGACCTTCTTGTGTTGCTTCCAAAAAAATATAGAAATGTTCTCTTAAGCCTAAAAAACTAACTGGCGTCTACTGTAAGTGCTGACAAGCCTCGCAAAATTGAGAAAAAAAATAAAACATAAAAAATGACGTTTTTTTAAAGTTTGACAGCTAAGACCTTCTTGTGTTGCTTCCAAAAAAATATAGAAATGTTCTCTTAAGCCTAAAAACTAAATAGCGTCTACTGTGAGTGCTGGCAAGCCTCGCAAAATTAAGAAAAAAATAAAACATATAAAAAAAGGTTTTTTAAAGTTTGACAGCTAAGACCTTCTTGTGTTGCTTCCAAAAAAATATAGAAATGTTCTCTGAAGTCTAAAGAACTAAATGGCGTCTACTGTGAGTGCTGGCAAGCCTTGCAAAATTAAGAAAAAAAATAAAACATATAAAAATGACGTTTTTTTAAGGTTTGACAGCTAAGACCTTCTTGTGTTGCTTCCAAAAAAATATAGATATATTCTCTTAAGCCTAAAAAACTAAATGGCGTCTACTGTGAGTGCTGGCAAGCCTTGCAAAATTAAGAAAAAAAAATAAAACATATAAAAAAAGGTTTTTTTAAAGTTTGACAGCTAAGACCTTCTTGTGTTGCTTCCAAAAAAATATAGAAATGTTCTCTGAAGTCTAAAGAACTAAATGGCGTCTACTGTGAGTGCTGGCAGGCCTCGCAAAATTGAGAAAAAAAAATAAAACATATAAAAAATGACGTTTTTTTTAAAGTTTGACAGCTAAGACCTTCTTTTGTTGCTCCCAAAAAAATATAGAAATGTTCTCTTAGACCTAAAGAATAAATGGCGTCTACTGTAAGTGTTGGCAAGCCTCGCAAAATTAGGAAAAAAAATTAAACATAAAAAAATGACGTTTTTTTAAAGTTTGACAGCTAAGACCTTCTTTTGTTGCTTCAAAAAAAATATATAGAAATGTTCTCTTAAGTCTAAAGAACTAAATGGCGTCTACTGTAAGTGCTGGCAAGCCTCGCAAAATTAAGAAAAAAAATAATAAAACATATAAAAAAAACGTTTTTTTAAAGTTTGACAGCTAAGACCTTCTTGTGTTGCTTCTAAAAAAATATAGAAATGTTCTTTTAAGCCTAAAATACTAAATAGCGTCTACTGTTAGTGTTGGCAAACCTCGCAAAATTAAGAAAAAAATTTCTAAATATTTTTTTTCTCAATCTCGCAAGGCTTGCCAGCACTAACGAAAGACGCCATTAAGTTCGTTAGGCTTAAGAGAACATTTTTATATTTTTTTGAAAGCAACACAAGAAGGTCTTAGCTGTCAAACTTTAAAAAAACGTCATTATTTATATGATTTTTTTTCTCAATTTTGCGAGGCTTGCCAGCACTCACAGTAGACGCTATTTGGTTCTTTAGGTTTAAAAGAACATTTCATATGTTTTGGAAGCAACACAAGAAGGTCTTAGTGTCAAACTTTAAAAACGTCATTTTTATATGATTTTTTTTCTCAATTTTGCGAGGCTTGCCAGCACTCACAGTAGACGCTATTTGGTTCTTTAGGTTTAAAAGAACATTTCTATATGTTTTTGGAAGCAACACAAGAAGGTCTTAGCTATCAAACTTTAAAAAAACGTCATTTTTTATAAGATTTTTTTTCTCAATTTTGCGAGGCTTGCCAGCACTTACAGTAGACGCTATTTAGTTCTTTAGGTTTAAAAGAACATTTCTATATTTTTTTGGAAGCAACACAAGAAAGTCTTAGCTGTCAAACTTTAAAAAAACGTCATTTTATATATGATTTATTTTTTTTCTTAATTTTGCGAGGCTTGCCAGCACTCACAGTGGACGCCATTTAGTTATTTAGGTTTAAAAGAACATTTCTATATGTTTTTGAAAGCAACACAAGAAGGTCTTAGCTGTCAAACCTTAAAAAAACGTCATTTTTTATATGATTTATTTCTTTTTCTCATTTTGCGAGGCTTGCCGGCACCACAGTAGACGCTATTTAGTTCTTTAGGTTTATTTTAAAATAACATTTCTATATTTTTTTGGAAGCTATATAGAAGTCTTAGCTTCAAACAAAAGGTCATTTTATATGTTTTTTCTCAATTTGGCAAGGCTTTTTATGAAAGGAAAGTTTAAAAAGACAATTTTTCAAGTAGTTTATTTTTAAACATTTTTTTTAAATATTGTTTTTTTTGCGTTTATTTTATTTTTAAAACAACATCTTTAAGTATGTTTGTCTAAAATTAACAAATTTTTTGACAAAATTTACATTGTACCAACCTATAAGGGACACCTCAATAAATATTAATTTTTTAAAAAATATTTTTTATTCTAATTTGTTTAAAACTGGCCTGAATTAGGTATAGGCCGGAGCGGACAATCTGCACCACCGAGAAGATTTTATTGGCCTTTGGATAACTTCACTCTAACGAATACAGGTGCAACACTATTATAAATCATTATAGAAATATTTTTAAATTCATAAATTATATTAATTGGCTAACCTTACAAAAGACTTATAATGAATAATTTAATATTTTATCATAACATTTGTTTTAGTTATAATTTGTATTGGTATTTCACCTAAATATGTAATGTTTGAGCTATTTAATTGTTCTATATTACTTCCGGTTTGACCGATAGTTTTAAATATTAAATGATACCACCGGTATATTTTCTATACAATGACTCCTCTTTCGGAATATGCTAACAAGCCACCATTGCTTCATTTGAAAAAATAAATAATTTATGTTTATAAATAGAATTTTGTAAACTCTAGAGAAGCCATAAAAAATAAAAGATTATCAAATTTATTTTTTCATAGCTTTTAACCGTTTTAACGTATTCATAGCACATTAGATTAGACTTTTCAAAAAACAAAAAAATGAGTCATTGTCAGGCCCGTGCTGGCCCGGGGGGACAGGGGGACAAATCCCTTGCGCCCTCGCCTTCGGCGCCCTCACGCTAGTAAAAAAAAAGAGAATTTTTGTGGTTGTTTATCTCTTATAATTACATAGACTTTTTTACCCTAGTTTCAATAAAGAGTTTTTGAGTTGACTTTAATAACGAGGAAAACGTTATTATAAGATATTTTGTAATGAAGTTTTTAAGTTAGTTTAAGTTTTCAGCCTTTTTGATACTAGTGCTATATCTAAGGCTGATTGAAAGTGATATTTATTAAGCTCAATACTGAAGCTTATATATGGTGGGTTACATGTTATGATATTTCATAACATGTAACGTATTAAATAAGCCTGCTCAATAGCAGTATTTTTATCGATGTGGTTGTATCTTAGGTTAGTTACAAGTATTTTTATGAAAGCTCATTACACAGGCACACAACAAAAAATAAAGTGGTCTGTGCGTTTCAATAGACCCATCCATTTATATGTATTTTGATGCGCTGAATCCAAATCCGAGGTCCGTTTGGCCCATACACCCTCAAAATGTTGAGTAAAGTGCAAAAACCTGCTAAAAATGGCTTAAAATTGCAAAAAATTGATGAAGAAATTTTTTTTAAAGCAAGATTAAGTATGTTTCTTATGTATTTCGATAAGCTACATCTAAATGCGAAGTCCGTCTGGCTGTACATACTCCAAATTTACACACATGATCAATGTCAATAAAAAAAATCCATAACTGTAATTTTTCGCAATTTTTAGCAGTTTTTCGCAATCTACTTAAAATTTGGAGGGTGTACGGGCCAAACGCATTTCGGATTTAGATTCAGCGTATTGAAATACATAAGAAACATACTTGATCAAGTCCATTGAAAAAAAATCATTTCATAAATGTAATTTTTAGCCATTTTCACCGTTTTTTTGCAATTTACTTAAAATTTAAAGGGTGTAAAGTCAAACCGACTTCGGATTTAGATTCAGCGTATCGAGATACATAAGAAACATACTTGATCAAGTTCAATAAAAAAAATCGTTTTTATTGAACTCAACTGAAATTTTTAACCATTTTTAGCAGTTTTTCGCAATCAACTCAAAATTTTAAGGGTGTATAGGCCCAACGGACCTCGGATTTGGATTCAGCGCATCAAAATAGATATAGATGGATGGGTATGGTCAAATGCACAGATCACTTTATTATTGTTGTGTGCCGTTGTTATTAAAGCTTTTTCTTTAAAACCTTGGGGTACACTAATGAAATAAGAATTGTCTTTGGTTTAATTAAGTTCATCAGGGTATTATCTTACACTAGTTATAGTTACGTTTTATAATAGTTTAATATTTTAGTTTAATTTATTTTCCCACTTTATAATTAACAGTTTTTAACTTCAAAGGAAGAGCTATTTTACCGTATATAACAGTTAATTTTTTGTTTGACATTTTCATAAATTTTGTACGTTTGCTTGGATTAAATAATTTATAGTTTTAAAAGACGTTAAAATTTATTTGTTAACTACTTCAAATATTAAGGAAATAAACATTGCTTTTCAATATCTTTGATATAGCTTACTAGTAAGGCAAAGTAAAATCAATTTCCTTATTAGACCGAGATCGGTTTAAAGGCTTAGACATGTTATCATGAGTCCAGAGCCGCGTCGTTGGACTCCTACTAACTCATGTTTACATTCTTCTGTCCGGCCCGGGCCTTTTACCACACAAGAGCAACCACCAGCTCAGGCTTATAGCTGACTTGTATGAAGACTTATATCTGTACATATATTTGTAAAAGACATGAAATGTAAATAGTATTACCAATAAAGCACTAGTTTGAGTTTGAATTTGAGTTTGAGTCCGGCCCAGGCCGATTCTGCGATGTTATGGGCGCCCTCATCACTCCCTGTCCCGCGCCCTTTAGAGGCACCCAGCACGGGCCTGGTCATTGTATTCAAAATGTCATATCCAATATAAAGGTCAGTGTATCCAATCGAAATAAGAGAAAATATACCGGTGGTGCTATTTAAAAGTACCACTAATTTCCGGTAAAAAACCGGTGATACAAAACAATTTAATAGGTCAAAAAACGTCCATTTATATTATATACCGACATAAAAAATCTATTTTTTTAACTTAAAAAAATCAGTATTTTACAAGGAAAACGCATTTTTTGAGGAACACCGGTTTGGTACCTGCTGGCTACCTGCTAAAGCCACCATGATCCGAAGTTCTTAGTAACAAATCGTTACTAACCCTGTTGGGATTACTTACAATTCTTGTGGTTAACGTGTGAACATATAGGATAAGTGGCTAAAGGTAGGTCGATTTTCTAATCGTTAAAGTTCTTTGATTTTGTAACATTTGTTACAAATATATATCAAGCAATCACGTATAAAAATATTAGAAAGCATTTTACTCTAGCAAAAACGATTTACTATTAGCAGCTTCGAATCTTAAACAGGTCAGATTTACTTTAAACCTTTTATTTTCTTTGTTTTTAGCTCTGGTTTTCACAGGTCCATTTCTACGACACTTCCCTTTGCAGGCAGAGCTTCCCACGGCTCCGTCCGTGGAAAATCAGGTTGTAGGGCTCGAAGCCCCCAGAAATTAAAAAAAATAATAAATTTCAAATCAATGCAAGGCACTTTATAGTTCAGTCATCCAAGGTTCAGAGACAGCGTTTCCAGGTAAAAAATGTATAAATCAATTATTTTATGGTTACCAGGTATGTCCTGGTTACACTTAAGGAATTGGCAAACGTTAGTGAGGTCCATAGGTCAACGAGCCTTTTTTTAAGGGGAATAAGGTTTTGATAAAAAAAACATATTTTGAACAAATTTTTATTTACACAAAAGAAAGCAAAAACATATATTTTTTTAAATTTTATATTCGTTCGTCATCCTCATCTGCAGCTCAGGATTGCGTTCGCAGATGATTCGTTTAGGACTAAGCTGTATATCAGCCACTACGTAATGTTTTCTTTTTAGTCCTTTCTGTTCAGAGGACTGCTTGGGCTCTTCAAGGATAGGCGCTGGTCTTTCTACTAAAAAACAATTTAATTATGACATTTTGATCTGTGCAAGTATAGTTCCTAATTTACAGTGATACATACTAGATAGAATAATAATTACTTGTTATAGTGTAATTACCTTCGATCTTAGCAGGTGAAATGTCTTCATAGTTATCACTTAGCAGTATTTCTATATTGGAGCACCTTCTTTCACAATTCAGTCACTGCCTGGAGCAGTATAAGCCAACAATTCTGCACCCGCAATGGCCCTTGCAACCCTTCTGGCACTTGCAGGCAATGAGTTTTCAAAGCTTCTCTGGGGTTTCGACTCAAAGGATAGGAATCTAGTTGCCTTTAATAATTTTCCATCCCCACTGCTTAGGTGGTTGAATTTTTCCCAGCCACTGCAGTATTTGGTGAAATACCCTCCAACTGTGTTGCTGGGCTGCAACTCTAGGGGAAGGGGGATGGATGCTACATTTTCGCTAACCTTGAATGCTGATGACACATGCTGTTTGCACCGCAGTCTATTAATTGAAATGCTGCGATGGTCTCCGCCATACAAGGCCACTGGGAATTTTTGCCCTGCCTCCGAAATTTGTTCTACACTTGCACAGATCAATATGTCATAATTATATGTTTCCAGTGAAGAGACCAGTGCCTATCCTTCAAGAGCTTGAGTAGTTCACTGACCAGAAAGAACTAAAAAGAAAACATTGCGTCGTTGCGGATATACAGCCTGGTCCTTCTAAACGAATCATTTGCGAACGCAATCCTGAACTTTACGCTGGTAATGATTTTTTCTTCTTCTTCTCTTATTCTCAGTTTTACCTTTTTTAAAATAGTATTAAAGTCTATTGTGCAAAGACATACTAAATTTTGTCCATAATGAACATGAACGACATTGCTTCTAATATAGTTATCTAAAGTCTCCATTCTTGTTGTTTTAGGTAATAATTCTGCAGATGAAGAAGTCGAATGAATATAAAAATTTTTAAAAATGGTGTTTTTGTTTTTTTTTCGTGTAAATAAAAATTTGTTTCAAATTTCGTCTGTCTAATTCTAATAAACCGTATCTGCATTTTTTTCAAATTGCACTATTTTGCGCCAATCGATAAAAAGATATCCTTCTAACATGTAGAAATACGCTGTATCTCCCATTCAATAATTTGGCGCCAGAAATGTTGATATTCTAATAACATTTTTGTAAACTTTTACGGTAAATAATTTTTAAAAATGTTTCCTCTGTAAAAAAATAATTTAAGCACTTACAGGGTATTAGAATTAGACCGTCGATATGGTTCCTTTTATTAAAATCCTATTCCCCTCAAATAGAAAGTAGTACGATTTCGTTTGAGCTGGAAGGCTCGTTGACCTATGGACCTCATTCACCTTTGCTAATTCCTTATGAGTAATAAGGACATACCTGGTAATCATAAAATAATTGATTTTTGAGATGTATGGAGTTGATAGTAGGGCACCAGCGCGCACTTAGAATAATGTTTTTACCTTTTTACCGAAAAGTCAAGAAATGTAATTTTTAACACGATATAACGACGCTATAGATTGCTTCAGACTTTAGAGTTAATATATGTATTTAAAGGAAATTTTGTCTCCTTTAATTTAGTGTATGATAGTTATCATAAAAAAATGCTTATTTTCGAGTTATAGTTAAAAAACGGCAAAAAAGTGACAAAAATATGAGGTTTTTTGCAATTTCGTTGTGAAGCTCATGCCTGGCTCGTTGGCAAACGTCAGATTTGGATTCAGCAGCCCAAAAGACATATAGAACCGGTGAGAAAAAAACTTCTACCTTTTTTTCCTGCAAAAAACCTTTGCTTACTGAACTATTATGGCGGTCCAGCAAACAACTGCTACTGGTATTACGCATAACCGATTTCTTTCAGTTCTGATGCTTCCCGCTGCACAGCAGAAAAACCTCACGTATCTTCGTTCACAGCGCCTAGCCCCAGAAGAAAGAATTCATTATTTGGTCGTAAGTCTCTCTTCGATCCTCGAGGGTTAAAAATAGTTGATACGGCACCGCCAACCGCCCTCTCGGGAAAACTAGACATTTCCCTGATGTGCCTAGTGTGGCAATCTCTAAGTACATGTATGGCGTCCCTCTTCCCTCTCCACACCATCACATGTTCTTGTCTCGCTTTCCTATCTTGTTGAATAGTTCTGTTTCTACAATGACCTGTCAGTATGTCTGTCAGGTTTCTCATTTGCACCCATTGAGTCCTAGTTCATCGGTAGGTCCTTCCATAGTTCTTCCCCAATAATAGCCTTTGATTGTCTGGCTTTTGTCTTTTTCCAGTTCTTATTGAACCGTTTTTCCATCCCACCGTTTTTTATCGTGTGACTTCACTGGTCGGAGGTCAAACAGAAACTTCTACTATAAGCCTTACTCCCAAAATATGAACAGAGAGAAACTCGGGAAATCCCCAGACCTCGGCTCGCTGGACTATTTCACAGCAATTAGACAAGAGGAATTACCGTATTACGACTATAAGTGTAAAAATTGTCACGTAAATTCCTGATTCAGATTATTAATTTAAGTTAACAACGTTATCGTATAACTTAGATAAATTAAAATCCAAATTCAAATATTATACCTAGTATTTTTTTATAATACATACAAAGATTTATTTTCTATGTATTTCATCTTGCATCTGTTGAATAAAAAATAAACAAACGCTGTTATTCTTATAAAAAGTCATCTTATATATTACCTTAAACTTACAAAGTACCTCTGAAAGTTTAAAATACTTAGCGTTTATGGAGTAAATACAAATTAACAAACATGGCATAAAAGACAACTAAGTTGATTTAAAAAAAACACATATTATTTAGAAATATCCCTTAAAATAAAAAGATATATCTTAATTTAAAGGCCAAACTTGCAGTTAAAAAAAAATTAACTAAAACTTATTACTTTTTCAACTTACCCCATAAAACGATTGGATTGAACAAAATTAGCTGTTGTAAATTTTTTATTTTGACATTTCTTTGTGAAAATTATTAAAATTTTGTTTCTCTTAAAGCACATAAATGTAGATATTTATTTATACTTTCCAACATGCTATAGTAACATCTTTGGTTAAACACGTTTTTATTTATTTATTTATATATTTATCTATTACTATATGGTTTTTCAACTAAAAAAACACCACAAACTGTAAAATGAACCTTTGCAAATCAATTTTACTAACCTCCTTATTGGGTACTGATGGGCACGTGATTAACAAATGAAAAAATCCAGCAAACCTACTGGGACAAAAATAAACCTATTCAACTTTTAAACACATATTTTATACTCTAATAAGGATTACTAATCACTTTTTAAATTTAACCTAAAGACTAAACAAAAACACGATTTAGATTAGTCTTGTCACCTATATTAGCTTCAAATGTTTTGCATCTTTAGAAGCTATAAATACATGTTTATACCTATTTATAAATTTGTCTTTTTATTTTTGTATGCATTTGAAAAATGCAATAGATATTAGTATCTAAAGAAGCAGTTCAAACCCTGACAGTCTTAACCTTTTTAATACAAAAATAGTTAATCAGTCTATTAAACATATGGCTATCCTAAAGTTATTGGCATATTTCTTTTATATTAGTATTGTATAAGATAACGATAAAATAAATTAAAAAATTGTTTTTTAATTTTTAAAAAATTAATTGAGTATAATTCTTTAATTGTATTGCCGTGTTAGGGTTTTTCAAAGTATACGTAGATTACTAAGGCTAGATAGTTCAAAAAATGCCCAGTTCAAAATTCCAAATAGGAACGAATTCAAATTTGGCCTTCGATCCTATTCGGCTTTTGCAATGAAATCATTGTACTTTCTGTTTGGATTTATTCTGCTTTTGTCTTTTAAGTTTGTTTAATATTATTTGTTCTAATCTGAAATGTTTGATTAAGGTAGAAATTTTACATAGCTGTCTAGATAGGATAGATGAGTAAAATCAACTGATTACCTGACCTATCTGGGTACACCAGGTACTGCGCATACAGAAAAGGTGTTTTTTTTGCCAAAAAAGTAATTGATTCAAAAGCTAACAAAGACCATTCGAAAGTTAAGTTGGTTTAGAATAAAAACTAAAAACAGACAATTACTTTGAAGGGGGTTAATTTTGAACCAAACCAACCCAAAGTTGTTTTTCTAAAAATTAAAAAAAAGTGTTTGATTTACGCTGAAATTTTAATAGCGTTTAAATTATACATATTTCAAAAAAACTGCAAAAAGCCAATTACTTTTTCCGGGGTTTTGGCAACCATGAAAATAAAATTTACTCGGACTTTCTTTATGGGCAGTACCTGGGGCACTATTCTTCGTCATTCGCATCTTTCAGGACCCGTCGAATTTTCATTTAATTTATTAACAGATTTGACGGATCTTGAAAGAAGCGAATGGCCAAGAATAGCGTCCCTGGTATATCCAGGTAGGTCAGGCAATCAGTCGATTACTTACTCATCTATCCTATCGAAACAACTATGTGGAATTTCTACCTTAATGAAACACATCATGAAACATGTGATATGGGCTTTTCGACTATTGAAACTACACGTTTTCGTTCGGATCAATTTGTAATAATTCAGTTCGGAAGTGTTTATTCCTATCGAGTGCGACAGGCCAAGTTCCGGCCTGACGCACGCAGTGTGTATATTACCCGAAATGTTTTAGAGTGTTTTCTTCCTATTTTTTTTAAATCTTGGAAAGGCTAAGGCCTAAGTACTAACGTACCGTGGGTGTCTGAAGTGTGGTAATTGGGAGTTTGCAGGGTAGCAGGTTCCATAGTCTGGACACTCTAGAAATGAAGGAACGAACAAAGTGGGAAGTTCGGAGCCTCTCAAGTAGAACTGTAAAAGGATGCATAACAGTGTAGCACTACGTGTTGGTCTGTTGGGAGCTGCCAAAGGAGGAATTATACTGGCCAACTCTTCTGGCCAGAAGCCGTGAAAATACCTATAAAAGAGGGACAAATTTAATCCCCTACAGCTCGTCGGTGTGCAAAAAAAGAAAGCTTTTCTGTAAGTGTGGGATCATTAATAAGACGAACAGCTCTTCTCTGGATAAAGTCAAGAATGCTAAGTGTTGTAGGAGACGCCATTCCCCGGATGTAAGAACAATATTCTGAAGAGGGTCTGATCTGGGATCCATACAGAGTATACAGATTAGAAGGAGAGAAATACTTTCTGGCTCGAAAAAGAAATTCAAGCTTTTTTGAAGCTGCTGAGGCTATGGATGTGATGTGTTTGTGCCACTTCAAGATTTGGAAATTAATGAATTTTTCCATATCTTTGCAAACAACAGAAAGAAAAGATATGGGTCTATAGTTAGAAGGGAGAATTTTGCATACTTCTTGGGGACAGGTTGCACACGTGCAGCTTTCCAGCTCTCCGGAAAAATGCCCGAGTCGTAAAAGAGCCGAAATAGGCGAGTTAAGATAGGTGCAAGCTCAGGGGCCCTTAAATTTTTAATGAGCCCTAAATCAAAAACTATAAATCCGACAGAAACCATTCTCGGCGTAGTTAAACTACATATTATTAGCTATCATTTGTTCGAAAAATTACTTCTTTAACTTTAAACGGAAAGGAGATATTATTTTTTGAATAAAGGTCAATTTTTGGAGTTTTTTCGGATTTTCTCGGCGGGAAATACTTGGAAAAAGCTCTATAAAAAAACATTTTGTAGGTTTTTTTAATCCTCTAAAATAGTCCAATTGACACCATCGCGATATCTTTAATAGTTTTTGAGTTATACGCAAAAAACTAAAAAAATGTCTTTTTTTATAGTTCTTATTGTTTAAACAATTACTGTAAACAAATTCGTTGAAAACAAACCAGGGGTTTTCATCTATTTGCCATGTTTTAAGAGGTGACACAGGTTGTTTCCGGCTAAATTTAAGTGTAAAAATGAGCACATTTTTTGCTCTTTTGGTTGGCCTGTATGTTTCCTCGTAACATTGCATGGCCATCTAAGGCAATTATCCCAAAATGATCCAATTCGTACAGAAACTGGCTTTTATTTCTGAAACCTTAATATTTAGGTATAGGAACATGATATATCATTTGCAAGAGATTTTAATTGCCCTTTATAATATGTTATAATATACAGAGTGTTCCATTTTAAAAAATGCACTTTTCTGGGTTTATGTAACTCGCGGTAAAATCACTAATTTTGAGCAACCCTGTATAATGTAAAACAAATTTTCTTACTCAAAAGTAATATACAGGACCTTCCTAAATTACCTTCAAAATTTCTACGAATGTTAGTGGCGTAGATAACAATTTAATTGGATCTATGTTTAAAAAAATAATAAGTCAAAACTACGAGAGATAGGTATAGGAAAGTATTATACAAAAATAATCAGAAAGCACTAGTGGCGCGAAAAATGCAATAATATATAGGGTGTCTTATTTAAAACATCAAACTTCCTATTACTTTAGATCCATAAATCAGAGCGAATTACCCATGTAGCTAAATTTTCAAAAAAATCCTATGTCCCGTTTTCCATAAACGTCTAAGGTACCATCAATCATCAATCACCCTGTATAGGCAACGCTGATCGTCATGACGAAAGAAAATAATAATTGGGCCCAGAAAGCCTCGTGGGCAAGTACGTAGAAACAAAGTGCTTTTTATAAATATTGTCTTGAGTGAAATGGGTTTAAACCTTATGGAAGTAAGTGGTAAGGTATTTTAAATAAAATAAGGCGTTGTGGAAAGCAAATTGGACGCGGACAGTAGTTGGATCAGTGTCTGGTAAGCTGACTGTTGACGAAGCTCGCGTGCATATATGTGTGATGGGAATTTCCAAATAAAATATTGCCTGAATGTCATAAATAGATGTAATGTTTTTGGCAGCACTTATCTAAAGAAGTGACGCGCAATGAAATAACTGCATATTTAAGTGCTTGGACATCGCTTACAATATGTGAAAGCAATTAGTTAAACATATAAAGCTCGTCACAAACGGTTTAAGTACCTTTCTGTACAGGGTGTTTCTTAACAACCTGCTAATATTAAGAATTATTCTTAGGTTCCTTCTAAGAAAAACACTTTTTATGAACATATGTCTTAAAGGTCTTTACTGTTGACCAACAAGGTGCTCAAGTTTTAAGATAAAAATCTTTTTTTATGATAACTTTGGTATGACCCTAGATTTTTTTGTGAAATGCAGTCTGCATGTTCTAAAAAGGCATTTTATGATGATTTGTGCCAGTGGCGTTCGTGCGAGATTTGCACTGAATTATTTAAGGAAGAAAGTGATACGCCACTGCTTTTTCCTAAAGTTAAAATTATTTTTGAAATCATTATTCCTAAATGGTGGATTCAAAATTGCGGATGTGTTTTTCAAAATGGCGAATACATTTTTCGAAAATCAACGGATTTAAACCAAATTTCGTATAAGGTGGTTTTTGAGTTTGCTGACTCTAATCTAAAGTCAAAATTAATTAAAACATTCATAATGGTGGATCCAATATGGTGGATAAAATAAGCAAAAACAAAATATTGGGCCAGGTGAATAAAAGGAAGCAAATACTTATACTCGAGTTTTTTTGAAATAGACTTATGTGTTATTGAAAGATCAAACAAGGATGCTACTATAGTAAAAGTATTTGCTTCTTTTTATTCACCTGGCCCACTTTGATATATGCAAGTTTACAAACTTAAACTTAGTATTTAAAATTCAAGAAAACGGGCCCAACCTAATAAACAAAGTTTCCATTATCCAGTTACCCTTTTAAAAAATGAACATAATAAAATTAGAATCAATTTTCAGTTTTTTCGATAGTGGTTTTTGGATCGTTTACTATGTTTCTGAAATTTATATTTACCTTAAATCACATATATTAAATTTGTTTTCAGTCTGCTGTTTTGCCTATTTTATCCAACACATTGAATTCGCCATTTTGAATGTTTAAAATTTGACCTTAGATTCGGAATCAGCAATCTCAAAAACCAACCCATACGAAATTTGGCTTAAATTCGTTAATTTTCTAAAAATGTTTTCGCCATCTTTCTGGCTTTGGGTTCGCAATTAGGGATCGAAAATACGTCCTTATACGAAATTTGGGCAAGATCCGCGAAGATTTGAAAATAGTTGATTTCTAGTCAGTTTTTTAAAGTTAGAAAAAACTACACGTGCTACCTTAATTCTAGTCTTGAATTTGGATTCAGCAGAACCTTTTACGTAAAAACGTAGATTAGAATGTAAAAAAAATTTTTTCTAGTTATTTTCATTTATTTTCTCTATTTTTCAGCAGTTTCTTGAGGTTACAAAAAAGTGGGGACGTGATAGCGGAATTCTAACTCCGGTTTTGTTATCAGGAGGCAAAGTTACTACAAAAAAAATATGTTTCATAAAAAGTATACCAAACTTTTTTTTTTAATGTTACTGTGTTATTATTTTATTTAATTTACTTACATTATAAATTTTACTGTATTCTAATTAACTAATTAACTTAAATTGTGGCGGGCCGGATACTGGGAATGTTCAATGCTACCGCGGGCCAGATTGGTAGAGCTCGTGGACTGGTTTTGGCCCGCGGGCCGTATATTTGAGACTCCTCTGCATAAGAAATGCAATAAAGTCGTTGATTGAAATAACAGAAGTAAATACAAACAACAACTTTAAGTTTTCACAAAGTGGCGAATGTCCTATTTAAGTAAAATTTATTTTACAAAAAGACGAACATGTTAAAGCTTACCTTACCTTTGTCTATTTTTTATATTATGTTTTTTGGCCACGTCAAAGGAATCCGTAAAGGCATTTCAATTACATTTCACTGCTACGATGTTTTGATTTAATTATAACTTAAACGTCGTTAGACCTTGTAGGTATTGCCATTAGTAAATTATACTTCGTAGCAGATCAATCACGAACATATTGCGCTGTTTTAAAGTGTAAAATCTGTGGTGCATTAAAATAATTAACAAAATCGAACTTGCAACTACTATGGATGGTGTAGTGATAATTGATCCGAATGTATCGGTGGAATTTGAAGTTTTTGGAAAAGTTCAAGGTAATTTAATATTACTGTAATATTTGTTTAATCAGAATTTAGACTCATAAATTTTTATTTTTTACATCTTTGGGTCTGATTTCGTTTACAAGATTCACATGGCGAGCGTCAAATATGTACTTTATACAGTATTCAACTAAAATATATAAATAATATATATATATATATATATATATATATATATATATATATATATATATATATATATATATATATATATATATATATATATATGATTATGATAAAAAAAATTACAATTGAGGAGGAAAACCTAACGATAACTAACCAGAACTAGGTAATAGTTTGGAAGTTGTTGTTTACGGTCCCAACAATTGCATCCTATTTGGGTCAAACCACATAATATACATTTATTACCACCCAAATAGGATGCATTGGGGACCTTAAACAACAACTTCCAAACTATTACCTAGTTCTGGTTAGTTTTTGGTTAGTTGTCGTTAGGCTTTCCTCCTTAAATTGTAAATTTTCTTTATCATAATCATCTATTGAAATGTGGCTCGTATTTGATCGGCCAATTTATAAAATTGCTAAAACCACTAGCCGTATTATAAAATAATTTAAACTAAACGATTATTTTACAATGTGGCCGCGTTTTATAAAGTGACTAGACATTTTAAAAAACGGCGGAACTTACTATCTGGCTACGACATATATATATATATATATATATATATATATATATATATATATATATATATATATATATATATATATATATATATATATATATATATATATATATATATATATATATATATATATATATATATATATATATATATATATAATATATATATATATATATATATATATATATATATATATATATATATATATATATATATATATATATATATATATATATATATATATATATATTTAGACTGGCCCGATTTTGCACGATGTCTTTATTTTTTGAGGCCCATTGCTAAAAACGTCGAATGCTCTAAAAACTCATTTCAAAATGGTTGCAAAATTTGAAAGTTTACCTGGTAGGAGTTCTGTTTTTGCAAAATGTGCCCACTAATATTTCAGAGCTTGTTTAAGGAGATACCAAGAGAAGATGCAGTAAAAAATTGACGCGATCATAGACTAATTATATGTTCTGGCGGTCGCTAAACACGATGCAACCATTAGTTTTTCTCTCCAATTAAGATATCTTTCAAAATTTAGGAAAAATTGGAAAAAAATTAGAAAAAAATGAAAAATTTTTAATTTTACTGTTTAAAATTTATTGGTTAAAATTTGTATTTATGGACAAACTGTGGTCAGGGTTGTAGAGAAATAAAAGAGCTTTAAGATGCAAAAAATTTGGTTCAGATCACCCCAAGATACGAGGGGAGTCCTAAAATTGTGCAAGTGTAAACAACATCAATATTACGGGTAACGAGTTTAATGACTCATGAAACGAACTATTGGGGTAAATTTTAAGTTTCTTAACTTTTTTTTTGAAGTCCTAAAATATAGATAAGCTTGGCAAGGTACTTATGTATGGACATTCAGGATAATTAACTTGCAGGTAAAATTAACCACCTTAGAAAATGAAGTAAAAAAATGTTTTTAAAATATTCTTTTCGTTCACAAAAATAAACTTTTGTCCTTCTATAAATTTCAGAAAAAATGTATAAATAACATAAATAAATACATATAATTTTGTACATTAGCTCATAAAAAAGTTCACAATCAACAATTTGTATCTGTACTTTTTTTTCTTTCTTCTGTTAATTAATACTTTCCAGAGTTTCTACAGTTTTCTTTTTGGAACAAGAAGAATACTTTTTCCTAATAAAATAAATACTGTGTATTAAATTTTAATACCCCTCTTCGCTTGCAGTGAGTGTCCCGATTAAACTTTCTGATAAATGTACGAATCGTTCAGCAACGTCGTTACTTTTAAGCTCTTCACTTTCTGCAACCCCGCACGATATCCTTCATTCCGCGACGACGACAAGGGATTTCCTTTTTAAAAAATCCGTGGATATATTCATGAAAGTGAAGAATTCTCGGGTCCTCGTGGTAATTAATTTTTCCAGGCTGAATTCAGAGATTGTCTCTGGGGCGAAAGAAATTCGATAGCTTTTGGTCTGGCGACTTTCCTGCTCCAACGTCCGGAACATGCGCTTCCTCTGAGCAATACTTAAGCGCGCATCAAAAAAGACAAATCAATCATGGATTCGTTCAGGTACTAAGTATGCCAAGAATATATATATATATATATATATATATATATTTTTTTTTTTATATATATATATATATATATATATATATATATATATCGCCAATTTTGTAATGCAGTCTAGGGTTAAAATAATTTTTTTCTACGACTGGCACTAAAAGTAACATTTTCCTCACAAGTTACTAGCTTTTAAAATAAAATATTTTTCATATAATTAGGAAAACTCACAAACAGAGAGAAAAGTACTTTTCTCTCTAAAAGTAATTTGCTTTTAATTGCTATATGAAATAGTAGGTATAGGTCTTTGATTCGCGGCATTGACATTATCTAGTAGCATGTGGCAGTTCGCGTCGCATCGCAACGATTTAACAAAAATGAATGTATCATGCATTTTCGAGCGCCATATTTATTGCAAGCGTCAGTTTTGTGAATTTTGTATTTTATCCAATACAGACACTAAATTTTTTAATTAGTTTTTTAAAATGAATTACGCAAATAATTATTCGTAATATGTTCTATAGTTTTGTGGCGGATTCATGTTTAAGTTTGTTTTATTTGGGATACTCGCCTTACTACTTTTTGGAAAATGGGACCCCTTCGGTCCAGGTCCCGGGGTGTACGAGCTGACCCTGCCCTGTTGACCCCTATGAACTTGCAGATCGTCTGCAACAAAAAAGAAGAAAACCCTTCAAAAAACCCAAAAAATCACAAATATGAATCTACGTTTCGGTGGCATATAGGCCACCGTTGTCAAGATTTTATGACAAAACGTCATAAAAAAGTAAAAAAGCTATCAGAATTTCCTAAGTTTTTAGATCAAAAATTTCTTTAAATTTAGTTTAATTTTTTGTTTTAGTTTTTTGGGGGGTTTTCTTCTTTTTTGTTGTAGGCGATCTGCAAATTTATACGGGTCAATAGGGCTGGGCAGGGTCAGCTCCTATACCCTGGAACCTGGACCAAAGGGGTCCTATTTTCCAAAAAGTAGCATCCCGAGTAAAACAAACTTAATTATTACAGTTACTAGTTTATTGTTGATTCCTAAAAAAACGTTAATTATTAATAAAAAAGATTATATTATAATTGACTATATTAATAATAAAAAATACTTATATATTTTTTTGTTTCGCTATAAAGAAATGGGCGTAGAAAAAGTATAATGTGCAACCTGTGAGAAAGCACATTTGCGGCACTTGCCTTCGGCTCATGCCTTAAACTCACTCGTGGAAAATGTTAAACTTTTCTCACTTGTTGCACAATGTACTATTTTTTACAAAGTATTCTTAAATAGTTTGTGTTACAGTAATAATAAGTCCAATAATAACATAGCCCCACAAAAAAAAGTTAAAGGTCCAAAAGACTTGCGCATGGTATCTTCATGTTTTTGGGGTTGCTGAATCCGAATCCGGGGTCAGCTTGACCCCATCAGGTCAGGGTCAAGGGCATTTCAAGGTAAATTCTGCAAAATTAATCGCAACCAAATTTGAACAGTGTATACTTTTTATTTGAGGTTGCTGAATACAAATCCGTGGTATTATGATCGATCCTACTCTTTTAATCGCTGATATTTTATTATTTTTTTCTTAAGGTTAGTAGGAAATTAGTAATATATGGTGGCTGTATTGGAAAAATGGAATAAGTGAAATAATGTGAAAATGAGTTAATGCAGGTTAAACAATAATTTATTGTTTAATTTGCATTAACTGTTTTCACGTTTTTTGACTTATTCCACTTTCCTATACAACCGCCAAATATAATTTCTATTAAAACTTTATAAATAAAAAGAATATTTTGCATTACCAACTATTCGATAAACACCAGGTCTATTATTAGACAGTTTATTTTACTGCAGTCAGTTTTAACACTTGTTTTTGAAGATTTTTTTTTTAACATTAAGATAACTTATTAAGCCAAATCGATACTAACTGGAATTTTTACATTAAATGACTTATAATACCTTACATTTTGTTTTAGTTATTATGCCTTTTTACCTAAAAAAATGTATACAGTGTAACCTATGAAAAAGATCTTGCACATCATCTTTAAAAGTGACACAAATCAAAAGACAGTAGAGCTACAGAAAGATAATTATTATTTTTAACTTGCAATTAAATAGCTTTACCAAACCAACCTTTTGTCTTCATGTAATTTCTCAAAAAATCCTTTATTTGGTTTTATTTTAAAGTTAGTTAGAGAAACACATATATTTTTTTCAATATTATTATATCTATTATTATTCTTAATTAAATCACTTAAAAAAAATTACACACTTTGCTTTAAAACAAAACGTATTAAGTACACCATTTAAAAATAATGCATGCATGATACACACACTAAAATGTTTAACATATTTACAAGAGTTAAAACTTTAAAAAAATATTAATAGTCAAATGTGTGAAACTTAAATAATATTACTAAATAAAAAAAAGAGAATTAAAAAAATAGGCTAAATTCTTAAATTTAAACAAAAAAACATAGCTCAGATAAAAGAGATATAATTTATGAGGTAAAATAAATCGGACTTTATTTTACTGAACTTCACTAACTGATAATAAAGATACAATTATATTAGAAAAAGTCACAGAGTAAAAAAGCTTTTAGAAAAGTTTGGGTCAACCAACCATCTCCGTGCTTAACGATGTTTAAATGAGAGATCAGGGTCATCTACGCATAAATGAAAATTGACTTTATAGCCCGAGAGCTGGCATGAATTTTTGGGTAGGTATTTGAGGCAAGCTGAAAACTTGTCATATACCTCTCCTATTATACCCCAAAACAGAACTGCAGACCTGGCTGGTGAGTATTGGGGCTAAATAAACCAGGAACAACAAGGAAATTAATATTTTACCAACTTTTGTTTTAAATTTTTTTTATCGGATTTATATTTTTGCCGCGACATCCAAAATCCATAAATCTTGTGGGGGTTTTTGTGGGTATATTGCATTGTGAAAGACACACTTAACATTAGTGGGGTCCTCAATATTTTCAATTTAGCGCTTGACTTTGAAAAAAACCACCAAAAGCCCTTTTTTGTTCCTTTTTCAAAATCATGTCAAGAATGGTTTTTTCTTTTAAAATGGCTTATAGTTATAGATAATTTATTCAAGTTTTCAGAACCCACCTTTAACTTTCTGTGTGATCAATGGTTGATATATATATATATATATATATATATATATATATATATATATATATATATATATATATATATATATATATATATATATATATATATATATATATATATATATATATATATATATATATATATACGTAATGTTAGAGTCGTCACGGGTTGACACCACCCGTCCGAAGAGCCGATGGAACGGCGAAACGATGTTAGACACCTTGTCTACTATTGAGTACATTCAGTTAAGCGAAAGCCAGCCAAAGCGAAAGTTAGCTTTGTCGTAAGGCGTAAGCCAATGGCAACAGCAAGGCGATGTTAGGCCAAGCGATGTTATACTGAATGACAATGCTCAAGCTCGATGAATAAGCTAGGAGACCAAAACGAAGGTGAGAGGAAGTTAATCAACTCTCCACTCTTCTTGCTCCTTTCAGATCACATACCTAGCGACTACCAGTCTGTTGGGGTATGGTCCGTCTCATCTGGAGTTGAGAGCGTGCCGGTTGAAAAACCTTGCAGCACTCCTCCGTGATGGATCGTCCCGTAGGACATGGGCCTGGGATATGGATTTGTTCAGCTATAGAGCGAGCAGATGTAGACTTAAGATCTAAGTCCGGTCGTTAAACGCCAGAACTTGACCACCTGAGATCACTGGTACGTCTGGTTGACATAAGCCAGTTAGGGTCAGTTTCGTCCTGTTCATTGGACTCATCAGACGCGGAAGGATACCGCGTGACTGCCGAAAGATACATTCGTATCGAGTAGGATGTGTCACAAAGTATTCTGAGGATTGTCTCCTCATAACCTAGACTTGAGGCACATATATATATATATATATATATATATATATATATATATATATATATATATATATATATATATATATATATATATATATATATATATATAATAATAAAAAAAACATTTTTAGGTGTCACAAAATTACACTAATTTTTTTTTCACGTGTTAGACATACTTCGTAACCGGTTTTGAAAAAATAAATTGTATAAGCAAAATTATAAATGAAAATAATGTCAAAAGAGAGAAGATCGTTGATGTGAAGAAAAAAGAGTTGTGGACTGTACTAAACGATGGGGTACCCTAGGAGTAATTTGGTAGAAGCTAGAAGAGAAACACTACAGAAATAGGTGGATTAGAACGGAAACTGGAAAGCTAAGTACAAACTGGTGGTAGAAGAAAACTTTGTTAAAGAGCCAGGTCAAAAACCATAGACATGTCAAGGTAAATTATCTTAAATTCGCCAATGAACTCAAGTGACTTGTGAAACTTATATGAAACCAGTGAAAGAAGATCGGCTGTAAATCTTTTGTAGTAGAAACTGTACTGCCTATTATGAAGAACTTTGCGTTTTTCCATATATTTTTACATTTGAAAATGGATACATACTTTCATTGCTCTGGAAATAACTCAGAAGTAGGTCTAAAACTAGAAGAGGGAGTTTTGGATCCTTTGCAAGATTACTGTATTTCAATCCAAACGAGTTTTATCTCTATAATGGAACTGCAATGAGGTCGCGGGGAGGCTGCTACTGTTATTACGATAAAGAAATGTGCTACTGATTTAACTCTTTTAAATGTTTCTTAAATGATAAAAGTAACTATTTGTCTATAGGATCAAATTCAATTTATAAATATTTTTCTAGGAAAGTAAAGGGTTATTAAAACAATTCTGTATTCTTCAGACGGTATCACATTACCACCTGGCCAATCATTCGAATTAGGTCATTTGTCACATAATTCGAAAAATGTATTTAAATTTATGCTTACAAACGGTAAAATAGTTCGTTATTCAGTGACGTACCAAGTAAAAAGTTAGTGAGCCGTAAGGTTGTTTCAGGGGAAATATCAGGGTTGTGTGTTGCGACTTTAGTTGCTATAAATATATTTTTCCTACGACCACTTAGGAAAATGAACATATTGGCACTCTCTACTGCTTCGGAAACATGCATATTTCACACACATACTGATTTTCATTTTCCCCTCTAGAGAGGAAAATAACTGACAACCAATCAAGGAAAATATATTCCACGAGTAAATAGATTGCAACATAAAAAAAATAAAATTGAGGTCAATATTTTGTGGTCGTAGGAAAAATAGTGTACACAACTCGTTAGAAAGTGAATTTCCTACACTCGTGTGATTTTTGCACTCGGCTGTCGCCTCGCGCGAAAACTTTCACACTCGTGTGAAATCTTTCACTTTCCACACTTGTTGTGTAATATACTATTTGTGCGCATTTTACCATAGTTCCGATCCTTTACACAACTTAACAAATCATAATGTGGCAGAATGCAAAAAACTGTTCGTAAAAAATTAATCTGTAAATATTTTTAATGATCTAATGATGCCGATCAGTTTACACGTATTCTCAGATGCATTTATCTTTTTAATTTATTTTTACTTTCTTTTCACGATTATCTAGAATTTAGGAATTTTAAACTAACTTATATAGGGTCATCCTAAGTGACCTAATTTTGGTGAATTCATTTCTCATTTATAATTAGAGTTTTCCTATTTTTTTTATTTTAAACTGTACTTTTACTTTAAAATTATTATTTTTTACTTTGTTTTATATTTATCTTCTGTAAGAAATTTTATTCAGTTTTAACTAACAACATATTTTTTCGTGTGTTCTTATTCTTTTTCTTTTACGTGTAGAAAAAACTTAATTATTTTTTAAGTTGTTTAAATTTTCGACGGCCATACAAACCCAAAGAATTTCTTATCTTAAAACTCAGTTTCTTATTGTGGCAGGTGACGAAAAGGCTACTTTTTAGAATTTAAGCAGCAGTTTTATTTTTTGTTTTGCACTCTATTATACATGCATTATTTTTTGTAGGATGTTCATTTACAAAGTATTGCAAAGATCTTTGCGAAGAACTGGGTATTGCCGGCTGGGTTAAAAACACCAAAAAAGGAACAATATCAGGAAAACTTCAAGGGCCAAGATCCAAAGTAGAGCAAATGTAAGTTTAATAAAAAGCAGACAAATCTTTAATAATTTTTATGGACATAATGAATAATTATTATGGCATTTTACACACATAAAAGGGTAATTCAAATTCAACCCTTACCATTAGGATGTCGAAAAATAGGAGATACAAAGATAGTTAAATTGGGACAGAGTTGCGCATTTTTTTGGACTAACAATATGTCGTCTAGAAACTTTTAATATTTCGAATAATTCCGAAGATATAGAGAAAAAAATGAATTTTGGAAAATCGTTTTTATTTTTTTCTGACTTTATTTCCGGATTTTAAAACAGATTACATATTTACATTGCCAATTTTTCCACGCTATTTGATAGTGCTTTCAATTTTCACATCCGTCGTTTCGTCGCCTGGCCACCATCATCAACTTTATTTTTTCTTATAGGCGATTTCAACAATATACAGGGTGTCCGGAAATAATTTTAGGGGTGATTCTACATGATAAATTATAAAGAAAAGTTCATATCAACATAGGTCCGCAAATGCGTCATAAGGTTGTTATGGCGATTCAAAGATGGCACCGAGATATAGGGGTTCCATTTTGTATTTCAAAAAATGCCGGAATACACTTTTGCTTGGCCGACCATGCATGCCCTATTTTCTTTGAAGAGTGTTTTCTCGAAAACGGCTAGCCTGACAAGTTTGCAACGGGAATACCTTTTTTATGTTATTTATATCGCGGAATCAGAATTTTTAAAGAAAACTGCAAAAATAGATGACTATTTAAAACGGTTCAAGAAATATAAAATAAAACCTATATCCCGGTGCCACCTTTGAATCGCCATAGCGACCTTATGACGCATTTGCGGACCTATGTTCATATGAACTTCTCTTCATAATTTAACATGTAAAATCACCCCTAAAATTATTCGAACATTATTTCCGGACACCCTGTATAACATGATATATTTTAAAAGCTCATAACCCCATTTATTTCCAAAAAATAGGTATCGTCTTAGTTGGCCTTGATTCCAGCAAATTCTTTTTGTAAAATTAAATGTCAGTACTTGTCAACAGAGATTTGCCTGTAGAGGTTTTTTACAAAAATGAGATTTTCAAATAAAGGAAACAAGGTATGTTAAAACTGTTCACAAAAACAAAAACTGTACTAAAACAGCAAAAAGTTATTTTGAAACATGAATATTAAAATGATACATTTCCGTACAGATATACCTGTACAGGTAATGCGGCCGGCAAAGTCATCTGAGCTTACAGTTCTAAATACTTTTTTGTAGGGCAGTTTCAAAAACAAAGTATATGAGGAGCAAGAATACGCTACTGTAGAAGACCTTTAAAATTTGTTATGGCACAATTTAGAAAACTATAGAAGAAGATATACCGGGTGTTGCTCCGCCGAGCGGGACATAGGGAATCCCATGTAAATTTTGAAGTAGTCAAATATTGGCTCCCCTAATTATTTTAGAAGAAAATATTATTAGGATTTTTTAAAGAGCACGAAAAGTTGTACCCAGTGTACAAATTTCAGCTCTTCTCAGTCCGCCAGCTAAGAGATAAATGCTAAAATAAGTTACGAATCTCCTATCTTCTTACGCGCCTTGTATTATTAGAAGTTTATAATAAAATACCAGA
This sequence comes from Listronotus oregonensis, assembly GCA_019359885.1. NCBI lineage: Eukaryota > Metazoa > Arthropoda > Insecta > Coleoptera > Curculionidae > Listronotus > Listronotus oregonensis. The sequence goes on from JAHBCN010001920.1 coordinate 80,848, forward strand.
AAAATTATTTAACCTCTTACTCTCAAGTTGTCAGATCAATGTCACATCATTATTAAATAATGAACTACTCAAATCAAGAAAAATCACTATTATAAAATGGTTTTATCAGGGAAATAGTTATCGAAGAGTAGCGGACATGTATGCAGCCTATTTTCCCAATAGGCCAATACCAAGTAAATCGACAATAGAACGGACGATAAAAAAAATTGAAACTACAGGCACAGTAATCAATAATTGCAAATGTGAAGAAAATCGACGTGAAAATCAGAGAAAAATTGTACAAAACGAGAGGGATTTAGACGTGATACTTTGTGTAGAGGAGGCCGAAGGAAACATTAGCACGAGACAACTGGAGGACATTACTGGACAAGACCACACCACAATATCTAGAATTTTAAAAAGATGTAAATACCACGCTTACAAGTACGAAAGACACCAAGAATTAAGAGACGGGGACGAAATACGACGACAGGAATTTTGCTTTGAGATGATGGAGAGGACAAACACTGACAGAGGTTTTTTACAAAATATTTGCTTTACTTGAACAACAAACCCAACATTCAAAATTGCCGGTACTGGAGTAACGAAAACCAAAATCGATTTGTTCAGACAAGGACTCAATATCCACAAAAAATTAATATTTTGGCGGGAATTTTCGGCCACCATATCCTTGGACCATTTTTCCTTGACCGAAATTTGAATGCGGAGTACTTTCTGGAACTTTTAGAGGAACCTATTTTGCCTGCTTTGAACAACCTTGCTCGTGAAAATCAACAGATTTGGTATCAAATGGATGGCTGCCCAGCACACAGTGCCAGAGCTGTGCGCGAATACTTGAACAACGCATTTAATAACGACATCATAGGCCCGAACCACGCAATATCTTGGCCAGCCAGGTCTCCGGATCTTTCGCCAAACGATTTTTTTCTATGGGGACATTTAAAAACTAAGCTTTATACCAATAAAAAATACGAAAATTTAGACCAGCTAAGGAATGCTATTTCCACTGAACTAGCCAACGTAAGAAATGAGTTTTATAATCGTTTGGGTAATTGTCTGGCAGTTAATGGAGGAATATTTGAGCATTTGATTAAATCCTGATATTTTCGTCATAAATTGATTTCTAAATGTAGACAAATTTGTTTTATTGTCTTGCGTAACTGTGAGTGCATATGTTGGAATTAGCTGAAAGCTAAAATGAAATGTGAGGATTCTTTTTGAAATTCCCGTATAAAATTGTTCAGTTTTGGCAATGACATTATAAATTAATGATCTAAATTGTCACTGATAAATCGATATGGTGTTTTTATTATTGATTTCTAGAGTACAGGGTGCATAATGAGATACTACGTTGCAGAAGTATTTAAGCAGTTTACTCTTTACTGGTTGGTTGAAAAATGCTCAAATTTTCATTTTGGGTGGAACTTATTGTGCTCTTCAATAAATCCTAATAGCATTTTTTTATAAAATAATTAGGGGAGCCAATATTTGACTACATCAAAATTTACATGGGATTCCCTATGTCCCGCTCGGCGGAGCAACACCCGATATTTCTAGAACTGTTAATATTTTAATTAGACGCATGAGTCTATCTATCAAAGAGAAAGGTCATCAATTTGAGTACTCGCTGTAATATTTTTTCTAATTTTCTTTGATTACCTGGTTAAGATTTTTTACTTTTTAATTGTTATTTTTACTTTAAAAACACTAATAGTTTTTAGTATGTTTATAAAACAAAGTTTCGTTTAGCTGTCGACTAGTCCCTTTGACCAGCAATTTTATTCATGACTATTAAAAAGTGCCATATTCATTTTAAATTTTGTTAAATGTTTCTGCCAAATTTTAAGTAAAGTTTTAATATTATGTATCTCTTTTTTTTTTAAATACCTTTTTTCTACTAAATGATATTTTTTTTAATAAATAAGATTACGAGCTTTTAAAGTATAACATGATATACATTGTTGAAACCAGAATAAGAACTATTTACTTATGTAAAACACAATATGTTGTAATTAATATAATTTTAGGATGCATACCTTACAGCTGATATATGTTGTTTATGTTTTAAATGATTTGTAGGAATTTGGTAAAATGCCAAATTGTTTTTTTTATTTTTAAATTTTTTTATGTGTTAAGAATATACTTTAATTTGATGAATTTGCAATATGTAGTACGGATTCTTTCAGTTTTACTATACAGTACAGCATTTGCGTTTTTGACATTTCAGTTGATCAAGTTATAATATATTTAGTTTAGGTTACTTATTTCTTCATTGTTGTCCAAGGCTTCTTTTTAGTTTTTAATTTTGAGTATTTCTTTTCTGTTAGTTTTTTTGAATCTCTTGTTAGTACTTTTGTTTTATTAAAGTTAAATTCATGATTTGTCTGTGCTTCCTGTTTATGTAGTGCAGTGGAGGCGTTTTTAGTATATTTGTGACCATTTAATCTGTTCTCTAGAAAGTTGTGTTGTCATACCTACATACATATTTTTTTGGGCAGTTTCAACATGGGACTGAATATACTAAGTTGGGCATTTTTTTTCTTACAAACTTTACTTTTTAACGGTGTAAATAAAGAATTATTTAAATTTTTAGTTTTATGACAAACAAGTATGTTGTGTTTTGATAAAATGTCTTAGCCCCCAAAAATCTCAAAAAATTCAAAACACTTATCTATGTTTCGGTAGCAAGTCTGCCACCGTTATCAAGATTAATTAATAAATTTGAACAACCAAATTTAGGTCAAAATCAAACTATTAAAAATTTATTTTTACCCTATATTCCTGGCTTATTAAATATAATTCAACGAATAGATAATAAATTTAATATTCGTACCATCTTTAAAACATAAAACACTATTATATCTCAAGTAACAAAATCAAAACCATAGAATATAAACAAAAACACAAAAAATGTTATTTGTAAGATCCCTTGTGAATGTTATAAATTTTATATAGGTGAAACTTCCAGACCATTAGCCAAACACATAAAAGAATATAGAAAATACATTAAAAATACAGAGGCCTCCAAATCAAAAATCGCTCAACACGCATTTGATAACAACCAAATAATAAACTGGAATGCTTCTAGTATTTTATAAAAGGAAACTTGTTCAATAAAACCTTAAATAAAAGAAGGTGCATTCTGTAATTTCAGGTAAACTTAATATCAATTAACACACCACTCTTTTTTGTGTTCTTAAAAATTATAAATATACCAGTCAAGACAAACTCATCATTGATGACAAAACAAACAAACATAAATAATAAAAAAGTTCTTAGAATCTCGTAAATTTTATACCAAAATTCTTAAAAATTTAGTTTTAATTTCTATTTTATTTTACATTTAAGGTATTCTTGATAACGGTGGCAGACCTGCTAGCGAAATGTACATCAGTGTTTTGAATTTTTTGGGGTTTTTATTTTTTCTGTTCCAGGCAATTAGCCAGTTCATATCACATATAAACGAATAAAATTTTATAGCTTGTGTTTAATATTTGCTATTGCCAAGTTTTACCATTAGACAAAATTTCAAACTCGAAACTGACTTGCATCACACTCGACAATGTAAAACAAAACGGGTGATCGGGACTTATTTGCGACATTTTTCAGTCGAGACTGGAGAATGAACCTTCTGTATACAAAAGCAAATACTTGGTAGAGCACTTTGAATAAGTTGGTCAATTAAGGAAGAGATTAAAATTCTAACTATAATGTTCAATATTTTGTTAACATTAATCCCTGTTTGAGTTCAAACTTGAATATCATACTCTGGGTAGTCAAAAACGTTTAAAATTCATAGATTATATTAAATCACGCATACACATCAGTGTTTATTTAAATTTGTATTAATTAAAAAAATATATAGTACCACTGATGATGGAAACTTGTGCTTTAGAAACATATGTCCTTATAAATAATTTTTTATTCAGTTGATATAAGTGGGCAAGACTTCTCTTTTATTAAATAAATTAAATTAAGATATGTGTTTTTACAAAAGTTTACAAATGTTTACTTGACGCAAAAATTTTAGTTAAAAGAATCCCTAAATAAGCCCGTTATGTTAATATACATTAAAAAATTAATAGTATGCTGCAGGAAATCAATTTTTTGAGACAATTTATTAACATTTAGTTTATTTTTAGGATATACTGGCTATCAAACACCGGTTCACCAGGAAGCCACATCGAACGATGTGATTTAAATAATTGGCAAATGTTGGCCAAACGCGACTACACTAATTTTAGCATTAGATTTTAAGAATATGTATTAATAGTTTGTTATAATTGTACGTACGAAGGGAACACATATTTTTAACTTACTAAGTTACATAAATACTACATTTCTTATATTTTAAATATAATATTTGTATTATTATTTTCTCTACTCTTCTATTTGTATAGATATGTATTTTAATAAAATAAAACTGTAAAAATGCGCGAGTTTAAGTTGTCCGACTACCTACAGTCATTTAATAAATTATTATACAGGGTGATACCAGTTCAAAGTTAAGTACCAAAATCATTTCACTATATATATATATATATTTTATATATATATATATATATATATATATATATATATATATATATATATATATATATATATATATATATATATATATATATATATATATACATATACAAAACGATTCCCCTTTCCGAAATTTGAGCTCGATTAAACGACGTTAACCCGTGCCACTCGTCGCTCAAAGTTTGAAAAATCCCAATTTTTGGCCAAAAAGCTGACATAATAAGCCATAACTCAAGAACGGTAACTAATAAAACACGCTTAATATCTCAAAAGATAGCTAATATTGTTGATATTTTAAGTCAAACGGGTTAAACAGCCTTTGACCCCAAAACGTAACCAGGTACCAGTAGGAGCTCGTTTGGGAGTATTCTGATAATTTTACGGGTTTTTACATTATGTGTCTCGGATTTAACATTTTCTTTGTTAAAAAGTATTTTGGAACTCAATTTTCAAACATAAAGAACCTTTTATTCAAATTTAATCTTTTATTATATGGGCATTACCTGACTAGTTTACCAAAGAAAGAATATTTTAACGTTTTTTTGTTTTGTTTTTTAATTTTCCAAGTGTGTGTTATTGTTTTTATAACTATTATAGTATTATTTTAAAAGACATTTGAAAACATTTTATTGAAATTAAAGCTTGTAATATATTTTAACTGTTATTTACCTATTAAACTCTGGAATGGCATCCACATCAGGTGTACAAAGCCGGACCAAGGATAAAATATTTCTTGTGGGCTATCCCATTCACCAGATCACCGGTTGTAAACTACCCTCAAATCGTCAAGCTTTGTGTGCTTTATTTTATAATTTACGTACTGTGAAATTAACTGTAAGAGAATCAGCAAAACTTGCCATACGAGAAGTGTTCATTTTTTGGGAGAAAGCTCGAATTCCGACTAAACATGAGCAAGATGCAATTACTAAGCTAGAAAAACTTCACGCCGAGTGGAGAACTCTTCAAAAAGATCGGAAGAAAACATCGGAAGCGGTTAAGAACAAATTTAAACAGTTTGTTGAAAAGTTGGACGATCTCTTTGATATTGCTCAACAAGATGCCTTGGCTCTGATGAAATCGGAAGAAGATAAGGCGTTTCTCGTAAAACAGAGGCAGAAGGGCCGCCCAGGTTCCATGACTGGAGTGGATCTCAAGTTGTCTCGAGCTGAAGAAATCAAGGCGCAAAAGGAACTTGCAAAAATGAACCGACAAATCCAAGAAAGAACTTTTGATATTGGTGAGTTTTTTTTTATTAATAATATTCTAAAAATAGATAAATAATAGATTATAGATATTTTTTAAATAATACTTATTAATAATTAGAAGTAGGTAATTTAGTACCTATGTATTATTACTCTTCTGCTAAAACGACAAGTTTTTATATTTTTTTCTCTTTCTTTTGTTGCTTCTTAGAGACGGATGATGAAGACGAGTTCGAAGAAGAAGAAGAAAAAGAAGACACTGAAGAGGACAGCATCCACCAGGAACTTGAGAGCTTGGAGGAAATGGACATCCCTAAAGAAGCTGTAGAAGATCCAGGACCATCTGAGATCAAGAGGATGAAAGTTTCATTTGCAAGGGGCGTTAAAGAGATTTTAAACATGAAACTGTCGATTTTGTTAGATCGATGTAAAGTATCCGACAGAAATGCCACGAGAATTTTAATAGCTACTCTAGAAGCACTAAACCTTGACCCCTTGAGTACAAAGTATCGAAAACTTTATTACATTATAGAAGGCAAATGTTCAGAGAACAATATACTAAAAAAATTTTTGATAAAGTGAACATACCTGAAAAAGAGCCCGTGGTTGTCCATTGGGACAGTAAACTTTTACCGGTTATTTTAAAAAATGAGCAATGTGAGCGAATAGCTATTGCTATTTCATATGGCGAAAAGGAACAGCTGCTGGGAGTTCCTGTAACAGCAAACAGCTCTGGAGAGGAGCAAGCCGTAGCCGTATATGAATGTCTACATGAATGGGGTCTTCCCAACACCGTCAAGGCGATGTGCTTCGACACGACAGCATCCAACACGGGAAGACTCAAAGGAGCATGCGTCATATTGGAGCAAATGTTAGGAAGAGAATTGTTATACCTAGCTTGCCGTCACCATATCTTGGAAATTCTGTTAAGAGGCGTATTCGACATTTTTAAGAGATTCCTTACTGCGTGGCCCAAGATGGACAAAGGAAAATACGACACAGGTATCAGTGACAATCTAATACAAAAGCAGCTAACTCCAGAAGTAATTGCAAATGTTACTGCTGAATTCAAGACCAAATTAACTGAGAGCCACCCCAGAGATGACTACAAGGAGCTATTGCAGTTGGTTCTCGTATTTGTTGGATCACTAGACGGCAATGTTGTGGGTTTTAGAACTCCAGGAGCCATTCATCACGCTAGGTGGATGGCAAAGGCTATTTACTGCTTAAAAATATTCATTTTTCGTCGTCAATTTAAGATGTCTAAAGAAGAAGAAAGTTCTGTGCGTGCTATTTCTGTTTTCCTAGTTAAAATTTATTGTCAAGCTTGGTTTAGTGCTCAAAAGCTTATCTTGCACCAAAGCAAGATTTAGGTATTTTGCATAGTCTGTTAGACTATAAAGAATGTGACAACGACATTGCAGAAATAGCTCTGACCAAATTTTTGAATCATTTGTGGTATTTGAATGCAGAGTTGGTGGGATTATCGTTTTTGATCCCACCATTACAGACGATGAAAAGTTGTTAATGGCTAACAAATTGCTCAGTAGCACAGATGAACCATCAGAGCACGCTAGGGTTGTAAATCCAAAAGTTAGTAAAGAAAAATTAAAAGAGGTAGTTGATGGAGGATTGGTAAATTTACTTACCAAAGAAACGTTTACCTTCTTTGACCGATTTAATATAAAAACAGATTTCCTAAGACAACATCCAAACACCTGGCCTCAAAATAATGACTTCCAAGAAGGATTAAAAATTGTCAAAACATTAAAAGTAGTTAATGATATGGCTGAGCGTGGTGTAAAATTAATAACCGACTTTAACAACCTTCTTACAAAAGATGAAGAACAAAAGCAATATGTCCTGCAAGTTGTAAGTAAATGCCGAGCATTATATCCTGACGTTTCAAAAACTACTTTAACAAAAGCTCTAGAATAGATTAGATAACTATGTAAAATTATCAACTCATGTAGGTACTACGTCTGTATCTTTTCTGTGTCTGTTTTGTATGTATTATATACCTGATTTTTATAATTTAAAATAAAAAATGTCATTAGACTTATAAGTATTACTTGTTTCTTTTATTATATATATACTTAAAACTCAAAAATATACCAAAAAAAAGCAAAATTTATCATTTAATAACAAAATATACGAAGTATGCTCCTAGTGGTACCAGGTCACGTTTTTGGGGCTAAAGGCTGTTGTAACTCGGTTTGACTTAAAATAACAACAATTATGTATAGAATATAAATTTTGAAGAACAAAATTAGCTTTCTTTTAAGATATTAGGCTTGTTTTTATTATTTACCATTCTGGAGTTATGGCTCCATATGTCAGCTCTTTGGCCAAAAATTTTAATTTTTTCAAACTTTGAGCGACGAGCGGCACGGGTTAACTTCGTTTAATCGAGCTCAAATTTCGGCTATCTCAATATCTGGAAAGGGGAATCGTTTTGTAGGGTCCAGACGAACAAAATTCCGACATTTTTTTTCCCATATATGAGATCCGGTCACTCTAATGTACATAGCAATTACTCAAGTCAATAAATATAACACTCAACTAGCTACTACATGTTTACTAAAAAGAGAATAGAAGTGTCCAGGAACTCCTGAACTGAGAAAAATGCTTTGCTGATAAGAAATGCCTTTAGTGTTTTTTTAAATTCTCCTAAAGGAGAGTCCCTCTGAGAGGCCGGGAGCTTATTAAAAAAGTGAATACCAAGGTACCCAGGACCATCCTGACACCTTCTAACTCTCCAGTACCTTGGCACAAGGTCAGACCTGTGGCGAGTATTATAGTCATGGCGAGCGCTGTGAGTTACATACTAGTCAATGTGCGTCTTGACATACATTAAGGTTTCCATGATAAATAATGATGGCAAAGTCAGAATTTTGTTGTCTATAAATACCCGTCGACAATCATCTCTGTACCCCAAACCAGAAACCACCCTTACAGCTCTTCTTTTCAAGCCAAAGACCAGTGCAGCACCACTGCCATGACTCCATGCTACAATAGTATATTAAATGTGGGAGTGAATAGTAGCAAAGAATGCATCCCTTAGAACCCTAGAGGATACACACTCACCCAGGTTTCTAAGCATAAAGATATTTTTGCTTAATTTTTTGCATAGTTGCGTGGTATGAGCATCCCAGTGCATTCGACTGTCCAGGTAAACACCCAAAAATTTCACAGGCTCAGACTCACATGTCTTCGGTATATCCCTTGTGGAGAATACCATATTGTGAGTTTTCTCCCGATTTAAAAACAATATGTTTGCAACAAACCACCGTTCTGCCCTCTCCTGCGCTAGGTTCGAGAGGCCCCGGGCAACTTTCAGGTCTCCGTCAGCACACATGATGGTCGTATCATCTGCAAACAGGGTGTACTCAGCGTTGGTGTCAATGTTGGGTAGATCATTAATAAAAATAATAAATAGAAGAGGGCCCAATACCGAGCCCTGTGGTACTCCCACGGCAACAACCCTGCTCTCGGAGAACACATCCTCCACTCGAACCACCTGAGACCTTCCAGTCAAATAACTTTTAATTAGTGATAAGCTACTGTTGCTAAAATTGTAGCGTTGTAACTTTCCCAAGAGCAGCTCGTGACTAACGCAGTCGAAAGCCTTACTGAGGTCACAAAAGGTGGCCGAAGCATAAGCGGAATTATGGAAAGCTCCCATAATAAACGACACAAGATCCATGATTCCCAGTGATGTACTCAACCCCTTCCTAAACCCAAACTGTTTTTTGTTCAATAATTTAAAACGCTCAAAGAAGCTACCAATTTTTACAGCCATACATTTCTCTTTAATTTTTGAAAAAATGGGCAGCAGAGAGATTGGCCTGTAGTTTGATGCATCATCTTTATCTCCCTTTTTAAAAATAGGAACAACTGTAGCTCGCTTCAGGGCTGAGGGAAATTTGGACTGCCTAAAGCAAAAATTAATGATCTTTGTCAAAGGACTGACAATAAGATTTTTTATAGTCCTCCAGTACCGAGGACCCACACTCCATACAATCAAAATTCAAAAATATGTTATCCAGGCAGTTTTCTCCCCTAGTTGGAACGTTTATCATCTGTCTCAGTTCGAAAGTCTCCAGAAGACTACAGAGAGCGATACATGTTTGGTCATCTGTGTTAAAGGAAACATTGAAATCTCCACAAACCACAGTTTTTTTACTCTTACTTAGTCGAAGCAATGCACGCTCGATGACTTGCAAAAAAGTGTCAAAACAACCCGTGGGCGGCCTATAGAGTGAAATAATAACAAGGTTTTGTTTTTTTAAGATAACACCACTAAGCTCAATACATTTCTCAACAGACAAAGAATTTATTTCAGAACACACCTCAGAATCCAACCAAATAGCTGTTCCCCCTCCTCTAGAATTTTCCCGAGAGTAGGCTGATGCCGTTTTAAATCTTCCAATCTTTGCTGATTCTATCTCATCCTTTCGCAACCAGTGTTCACTTAAGCATTCTATATTTATGTTATTTTTCTCCAGTAGAAGTTCCATTTCGTTATATTTTTTTCTAGCTGATTGAATATTAAGATGAAGTAATTTTACTCTTGTTCCTTTTGTAGCTTGTAAAGTAGTTTTTCTTTTTGGTCCTTTATTCCTGGGGGATATTGGTGTTCTTGTTAGTTTACCATATTGTCCTCCCTGCCTGGAGGCATTATTGGATTTATAGGTATTTCTAAAAAAGCTGATACACTATTTCCATTGTTTTCAAAAACTTCACTGTCCGGACTAATTTCCGATTGTTTACCAGTATGAGATGGTCCCTCAATTTCACTAGACATTACATTACTAGGTTGCTCTACAATAAGCTTACTTGTCTGACCATGCGAATCAGCAACATTATTAAAACTAACACTATTGCTACTTACTTTACAAATTTCAGGTTCATTTATTATGGGATTTGTTTAATTTGTAAGGAGATTTTACAGCAATTGCAATTTCCTTACAAACATTATGTGTATTAAGCCTGTAACCCTGTTTGCTATTTATATCAATTAGTCTACAAATACACTCAACACAATTATTAAACTTTAACAAAAAATTATATAGTTTAGTGTTATATTTATAGATTTTTTTATTAATGTTATCATTATTCTTGATAAAAGGTACTAAACATATAAACCAATTCGTGAAAGAACAATTTTGTAATTTTGATAACAATAATTTAAAAGATGGGAATTTCTTACTCATAATGTCATTTGTCCCCCCAAAAACTATCAAAAAGTCCCTCTCATCATAATCTGTTATGAGATCCTCAACGTCCTCCAAGACCGCAGACATATGGGCGCCAGGTTTGGAAATAGTCGTTATAACATAATTGTTCGCCTCATTTCCAAGACACTTTTTAAGAGCACGAGTGAGGTGAAGACAGTTTTGATCGCCCAGGATTAAAATACGTGATTTTCTTTTTGCAGACCCTGCAGACTTCTTGATATGTTCACTGCTGGATTTCAGCCCATTCAACGATTGTGCACACTTATCATCCTTAACGGTATTACTCATTGCAATGGTCTGAATAGGTGCATTATTTATATTACATATAGAAGATAGTTTATGCTTTAAAGAGACTACTTCGGAGGAATAGGTGTTCGCTAAACATTTTCTTACTTAGTTCCTCTTTAATGCTACATACTTCTGAACTATACCAATCACTTTGAGCCTCCAATGTCCTTATAGAGTCAACCATTTGTTCATTAATTTTATTAGTCTCTTGCCATTCCATTTGTAGCTTTTCATACATCTTTTTCTGTACAGCAATCTCCTCAAGATATTAAATATTGTTATTTTTAAGAATAGCAATCTCCTTGTTTAGTTTGCATATTAGTTCTCTCTGCTCTTTTAACTTGCCTTCGTATTGCTGTTCAGACTCATATGCATCATTGACAAGGCTTTTAGAGTTTCTTAATTCCCTCTTGTAATGGTTTTCTTTATTTTTTAATTTAGTTGCAAAATCTGTTAGTTCTGACCTCAGTTGACTTTCTAGCTGCTCATAATTCAAATTTCGCTCCTCCAGTAAAATTTCCGTAGCTCTGAGTTGACTTGCAGTTGCCAAAAGCTGTTGATCAAGGGCAAGTTGATTTGCCTTGTCTAGCGTATCTCTTTGCTCACATTTTTTAGAGCAAAATATTTTAAAACCACCCGGCGATTTATAATAGCTCCTTCTTTCAAGACAACTAGGATGGAAAATTTGTAGACAGACTGTACACACAAAGTCGTTAAATTTTTTATTCTTACAGCATTTAAATCTAGATGCAAATTCATCTTCGCCAACATCCATTTTTAATTACTTTTTTGCATAAACTTAATTACTATTGGCTACTGGCTTAGCATCCACTTAACTGGAACTTAACTATGACCTCGCAAAGCGGAACTTAACGTAAAATAACATTAAAAGCACAAAAACTGCTGCTGTTGATAAAGGAAGATTCCCATCAATAAACTGTTTATTGTTAAAAATGATAGCACATTCCTAACTAATAAAAAATGTTTAAAGTCTTGAAAACATTTTACACATCCAAATTTTTAAAACAACACTATTGTTCTTTTAGTAGGCGTGTTAAGCAGTTTTAAACGAATTTTTTATTTAAATTGAAACCACTATTTTTGGCTACAATTGTATTCATAACACTTTAAAAATAATACACGGAAACTTAGCAAACACGCAAAACCTGCTCGGGTGACGCGACGCCATCAGTTCGATTCTCAACAATTTTAAAATTATCTCGTAATGCTGACCGAACGACCAATCGCACACGCGTACGCAATATCATTACCATTTCTCTTCGTAACTTCGAGACTAAGACCAAGACCGTCTTTTCGCTTGCAAGACCAAGACCAAGACCGAGGAGTGCAAGACTACGCAAGACCAAGACCGACCTGCAAGACTCTTGCACTTCTGCGACATTTTTTTAATATTATAATATTTAATTTTTATATTCAATATACAGAGGTATTTCATATACATATGACAAAAAAATTGTCGAAGACTGCCAAAAAAGGTGAAGTAACAGGTTTTTTTAATAAAATAATAATTAAATCGACCACTTTAATTTTTTATACAGTTCTCTAACAACGATAACGAGTAAATTCAATAAAATATTTTAAAAATAATGAGATAGTGACTCAGTGGTCCGACAAAGCTTGAAATATCCAAAACCGTTCACGAGAGAGAAAAATCAGGGGTACAAAAGTTATAGAAGCTAAAAATTATTTTTATATTCCTTATGGTTTTTTTTTAATTAGTGATGGATAAATAAAAATATATTTGTCATGTCATATAGGAATACTTTTTATATAAATGGAATATAAATATCACTTCCGGTTTAGACGGAAAAGTCAAAACAATTCCAAAAGAATAATGACGTCATTTTTGTCAAACCGAAAATAATATTTAAAAATCATCTACGTCCACATTGTTCCCATATGACAATTCGACTATTTCCAGCATTATTTACAGGGTGGCGATTTTTTAAATGGATTTTTCGCTATAAATTTTTATTTAAAAGCTGAAAAGAGGAAAGTTTCCTTGAGGGTCAGTAAATTCTTTGAAAAATTCTGGAATAAAAATAATTTCACATTTTAAACTCTTTTTTTCTACAATTTTTATGTTCAGTTTTTCACTATCAGGAACGATTTTAGAGATATCAAGCTTTGTCAAACTATTGAGTCACCTTGTATATGCAGGATATTTATAAAGTATTTGTACAAACTTTGTACGGCAAATATTAGACCAATTTAAAGATAAATAGTTCATATGAACTAAAAAGTTTTTTAAATAAATTTTCATGGAAATTACACATCTGGTTGAAAATAAAAGTCTTTATTTTTTTTTCTGCTCACACAGTACACAGTTTTATATTTGCTTTAATTTTATATTCTTCTTCAAAAAACATTTAAATAATTCTTATCACTTAAATGTTTCTATATGCCTCCAAATGTATAAAAGCAGGTTGTGTCTCAATTCAACCCAAAATGGAGTTTTATAAATAATCCTCTACATTTAAAATATGCTTTTCAATCAAATAATTCGAATGTATGTGTAAGGTTAAAATTGATACATTTTAAAATTTTAAAGTAAAAAATAGAGTCTTCCTTTTTATTGTTTTTTTAAGTATTAAAAAAATATATTTTATTCAAAATGGCCTAGTTTAAATTATTACTACGAAAAAAAGCAAGACCAGCAAGATCAAGACCAAGATCGGGTGGTGCAAGACCAAGACCTTCTTTTGGTTTGCAAGACCAAGACCAAGACCAGGCTTGCAAGACCAAGACTACCCCGGTCATCACTAGTAACTGTACACGTCTAAGTTTGCCGTCCGCTTTAACACATAATTATTTTTACAAATAGACTGCGATACAGAGATATGCTAAATAATAAAAAACCGCAGTGGGTGGTTTAAATTAATTGAAGTTAATAACATAAGTATCAAAGTTAGGCCAACAGTTAAAAAGTCACACCAATATTTGATAAAAAATAAAAACCTACTAGATATATTTTTACACCGGGCGACCTGGTGCAGTTCTAGTTTCTTAAGGTTGCTAAAAATATCTTAATCTATAAAAATAATTTGACTGGTCCAACAAATTACCAAATCACAGATCTTTTTTTTGGATCTATCAATGGGAATTAAATAAAGCGGATTGATTCATGGTTAACTTTGTTTATATGTTGGAAAAAAATGGTTTGCAAAATACAAACAAATTTAATATTCATTGTATACTATAGATTACGGAAACAAGTATTACATATCTAAATATATAAAATAAAAACGAAATATAGACTAGCTAATGTTGCTTCTTTATTTAATATAACACAGTACCTATTCTACTTGCAAACACTTACAAAATATAATCTAATTCATATCGTATATACTGATTTTTAGGATCATTAGCTATTCTTGGATAACCAGCTACCAAAGCGTCCTGACCACCAATATAAAGAGAATTGTAAATTTTCCAGTAGACGTCTCGAACTTTTCTTGCAGGATGGAAAAGGCCCTAAAAATTAAAAAAAAATAGTTAATAAAAAAACTCTAATATTTTTTAAACAAGGTCTTCCCGCAGCATATCTAGTCATATTGATAAAGAGATAATTAACTTTAGATGGGCCAGTATTAGTTTCTATAAGATAATACTGATACTATTAAGATATTTGTTTGTTTTTTTACAGCCAGAATGAATAATTTAAAAAATTGGTTTTTGCTAGAACACTCCCTGCAATGGATCATTTTTTAAAACCTTCTTGGTATTTTATCAAAAGGAAAAAACGTTAAAATATTTCAAAACAGTAAAATTTTTTAAGGGGGCTTCCTACGTATTCTTTAAATAAAATGATGCTCACGATTTTAATGGGCGATAGTGAAGCTTAAGACAAGTCAAAAAGATCATATGACATATGTGTCAAAACTTGACAGATTTTTGTCTAGCCGATGTCAAAATAACAAACTTTGTTAGCAATTATTTCTAAAAAGCTTAACAATGGACAACTGTCGTGTTAATCGCTAATAGGAAATTCATTTGCTAATAAAATAAACTAAGTTTTAAATGTTTTAGTCTACAAAAAAAAAAAATGTTTCCCCCAGTTAAACATTTAAAAAACATTTGGCAACAGCGTTAGCCATAGCGTGGAGTCCGTTAAGTCAGTCGTGCAATGTGAAGAATTTTGGAAATTGCGAAAGAAAATAATGGTATTAGTACGAGGTCATTAGGCAGAGAAGGAGAGTGTTAAAAGTACGCAAAAACTGGGTTCGTTGAAGTGAGGCTTGTGTGGAAATTAAAGGACGACATTTTGAGCAACTTATTTAAACTCAGATGTAGCTGTTTCTTTTTTTAAGAGAGAGACTTTCTATTCTTTAAGCAAAACAAAAAGGTGCTGTGTAAAAACGTTATAATTGTTGTTTTTTACTTTATTTCCAAATTAAATATTAAAATAAATTATTGCAAAAAGTAATCTTTATTATTTTCTATTTTTTTTTGGAGGTTCTGCAGCTCTTATGCACCAGTCGCCTTTATGTAAATAAACATATCTTGTGTTTCTGACTTTTTGGCTTGTTTTGAGCTCCACTATCGTCCATTAAAATTGTGAGCATCATACTTTTTACACCCTAAATAAAACGCCTTTTTAAGTAAGTTTCCTACCTGTAATGAATACTGTAAAATTTTAATCGGTCCAAGAGCCACTCTCATTCCCTCAATGGCGTCCATAAAGGCCTGCACAAGATGGGGAGATGTTTCAAATATATTAGGCCAAACGTAATTTAAAAGATGCACTAATGCATCTTCACATCCAAAGCCATAAACACCAAGAGCCATGTGTTTTATGGCGGCGCAAGCCGTTTGTCTGTGCACCAGATCTCTGTCCATTAAGGCGTCTTCTAGTAGAGGTGCAACAGCGTAAATGTAATCTTTGCCTGAAATAATAATAATGAAAGGAGATTACAAAACAAAAGTATACATAATTGCAACTACACATTTTAAAATATATTATAATTATTTTATCACTGTATATTGATCATATTTAATTTTTTTTCTACATGTTTAATTGTTAGTTAATTACATTACACTAGTTTAAAATTTTTTAAATATTTTATGTGTGGCAGGCTGGTATAGTAGCAGCATACAAGCCTCTCCCCGTTGAAGACCCGAGTTCGAATCCTGCATTATCCATTGGACTTTTTCATAGCTCGTCACCTCACAGAAGGCAATGGCAAACCACTGTGTACTATTTCTGCCTATTAAAGCCTCACATGTGCTTTGGAAGGCACGTTAAACCGATGGTCCCCATATCTGTGTCTAGTTGGTACGCAACACAGATATGTGCGAAAGGGAGCCTCTAAATAGAGTATGGCACAGCAAGAAGAAAGGAAATATTTTATATATCTATAATGAAATAAAGTTGGTAGTCTGGTTCTCTGTACTGATAATAGATACCTAATTTTTTTTATCGTCTCATATTGTAGGTCAATATTATTCACCTATGGGTAAATAAACAAAAAATAAACTGCTCATTTAGTTAAATTTAGTTCCCTTTACGCTAAGATGAATGGTAAATCCAAGAAGTCAACAACATTAAATTTTTAGAAGTTATAATTATCTTAAACCTTAGTTGTAAAGATCATATTCACTGTAAAAAATGAAATATAAAATATTTATAGAGATATTGTCAAAAATGTCAGCGTTCGTAAATCGCCACTAATCAGATAGTCGAAGCGTAACGAATCTTTAAACGTGATTATCTCGAAATTATCTTTTTAAAAACTGCTCGTGCTGTAACTTAAAGTTATTGACCGATTAGGCTAAATTTTTCAGGGGTTTCTCTTTGTAGTACTATCGGAAGGATGTACCTAAGAGAATAAAAATATCGGCTTAATAAATAATTTTTTTGGGTTGGGTCAAAACGGTTAAAAAAATGGTCAAAATTTTGGACCTTCGATTAAACAGCCAATATACATGTTAATATTTAACTTTTTTATTATTTTCTTCCCATTAACATATCAGTAATCGAACAAACAAAACCTTTTTTATTTTAAATAAATTAAAAAAAAATTGACAGCTGCAGCACTTTTCAATGCCTCGGAGAAGTCGCTTGAAGAAATATGCTGCAGATCCACCAGTTTGTAAAAAAAACATGTTTTTTATATTTAAACAATGTAACAAAAAGATGTCAAAATTAATAAATGATCCAATTATTTTGTCACCTTAAAAAAAACATTAAAATTGATTGATTTTACCCTGCCTAAGGGTATCTCTTCCCCTAAATTCTATTGGCCGAAGGGGCCAAAGGTAGAAAAATATATCGCTCTGTGGCGTGTTAAATCCCGTATAAAATAGCTCGCCGTGCTGGTGGGAGAATACGACGCAGCGGCTGCAGGTTTAGGTGGATAGCCAAGGCGAAAATGGGAGTCACGCAATTGGCAACAGAAAATTAACGAAGTTAAAATTAATTTTTTTGCACTAATTTATTTAACACAAAATATTTTTATTTATATATATTTTTTTTAATGGATATTTACATTTTGCCCCGGGAGGCCATAGCCCTTTCGCCCTTATAGACCAGCCACCACTGTTCTTAAGGCAGATTGCCGAGCGCGTTTAATTATTTTTTTCAAGTCAACGGATCGATAGGTAAGGAAATATTAGCACAAGTAGTTTAAATTTATTCGCCGTCGTGCCAAACTTTACCGTAACAAATTTACTTTTAAATCGTCATTTTTTCATTCCTTATACATAAACATGCCTTAATTGGCTAAACTAAGATACTTACCCATCTCACCAATATACTCAAATAAGAATGACAGCGATTTTAGAACACCATTTTGAACATTTAATTCAGGAACCCTGTACTCATTCATTAAAGCTGGCAATACGGTAAACGGAGAACATGTCTCTGCTACGATGGCAATAGCAACAGTGGTACACACCCTGTTTTGACGTTCCTGCACTTTTAAGTTATTTAACAATGTCGCCAATACGTCGTGAGGACCGATGGCCTTGGCAATGTAACCAAATGTGTTCACTGTGGCTCGACGAATTGCCTTTTTGTGCGCTTTAAGAAGTTCCAAAAGTTCAAAGCAAATTCTCATCCATTCTCGGGCTGATACATATTCCGGACCTCTGTCGGCAATACGTCCTACCAAGTCTATGCAATTCTCTTGAACCTTCTCGTGACGATTTTTGAGAATCGGTGTTAGGCGAGGAAGCAAGTCTTTGATGGGTGGAGTCATTTTCGTCATACCTAAATAAAGAATATATATTATTACTTTCCGCCATATACAATGCAAAATAATATTTTTTCCTGTTAACTAATGATACTAAATAAAAAATATCAGTTATACCCCTTTTTCTGTCTGTAAAATAATTCGCCCATTAAGTAACCAATATAAATTTAGTGACTCACGGATTTAGGGTATTTTAATTTAATAAAATTGAGACACCCATGGTACATTCATACTTGGGCTTTAAGGCTTCGTGGACTGCCTCAAAATAATAGATTGGAAAGGTAAGGATCACCATCTCTGTGTTACAAAAATGGCCTTTAAATCGCACTAAATTAAGATAGCGCAGGTGTTCCCAAGAACCGTTTTTAACCAATAACCTCGTAGTTTTAAACTTTACTTTATATATTGCGGTCAAGGTCATTGGTTCTCATTGGTTTACTTCGCTACACATGCGCCTCCTATTTAGTGCCACTCTGGGTCACTTTTTGTGCCAAACAGATATAACCTTCTAACCTTCATACTCAAAATAAAAAAAGACTGCTAACAGGTGGATTATCTAAGAAATTTTGTTTATTGTTATCAAATTAATTTCTGACATGTCAACAAAGTGTTGTGTGTGTATGTGTGTGTGTGTTTTTTAATTTTATTTTAGCACACTATTTTAATACCTGGGAATTAATAAAAAAAGCAGCATATTTTATTTTATTTTTATGAAAATTACTACATAAAAAATCCGGTGATGCACCACTAAAAAAAAAGTTACTCCACGGTCTGCACGATATCTATAGCAAATGTTGATCGATTTGCAAAATTAAAAAAAAAAATGTAAAATAAAGTTGTAGTTATCGTCTGTCGCGCAGGAATTTCGAATTTCGAAAAATTTAACAATTTATGGCAAACAAAGGACAGCTACCTGCGCGCACGAAACTGGTCGGGCGGTCACATTTTCTATTATAACTTTGGATCCATGGGGAATGTTTGCAATTTGTTTCCACGGAAATAAGCCTAAAGCTATAGAGAACAACAATCTATAATAAAAAAAAATCGATTTTTTGAAAATTCTAGACGTATGTAAGGCCTTAGTTTCTTTTACTTAATTAATTAATTAAAAATTTTCCTGAATAATTTGCAATAAAAATTACTTCTGGGGATTTTTTTAAACAGCTTATTTTGGGTTATTTTAGATATATGCCTTAGTCAGAAAAATGTATTAAAATCCAGGAATAAAAACGTGAGCTACAAAAACAAATTAATTTTTGATTTGAGGTTTTTTTTTGAAGTCCTAAATTTGAAGGATTTTTTACTTTTGACTGTTTGCCGAACGGACTGGTAATCCTGCATTTACAAATCGCCGACAGGCCAGCTCGACTCCGACTACTCCAGTAACTAATGAGCTTTTAGCCGAGTATGTCGCTCCTCGTTAAAAAAATGTTCGTCAAAATACGGATTTCCTAATATTTTTGACTATTTGATAAATTTATTGTTTTAAATGCATCAAATAGTATCCGTAAAAAAACAATAATTTATATTAAAATAATAGAATGAAACGACCATTTCTAAGTAAATAAATCAAAACTAAACTTAGATTCTGTTAAAAATAAAAAGTTAAATTCTACTTTTATGAACAACATAAAATTCTACAAGAGATGCTCAAAAGGCCCCCATTTTGTGCAAGACAATAACCTAATCTGTTGTAAAATGCGGTTCGCGAGTTTGCCAAAATTTCAGGGGTTACGCTTAAAAGAACTTGGTTAATTTTTTGTCGCAGTTGATCCAAATTGTTAGCACTAAATACCAATTTTCTCGATACTTACACATCAACGGCCGGCGTAAAAATAAATCAAATATCCGCGGAACACTCAAACGTTGCGAGTTGTATAGGGGCATCAGATCGCGCGAGCGGCACTTATGTCTTAGATTAGATTCGTTCTTTCTCTGTTGTGGTAAATAATTTGTTTTCTTTGTTTTACTTACGAAACGTCTATGTTCGGCTTTGATCTTTCCACACCTGTATATTTAGTTTTAATATACAACATATGTTTCAATATGAATGTCTCCAACATTCATAGAGAGAAAAGAGTAAAAGCGCATTCAGTAGCATGGGATTTACATATTCCTACCTACCCCTTTTATTTAGTTAAATAAGCCCACAAAACTTACCTATGACATTTACAATAGCTTTAAGTGCTCCAAGAATAGATCCCAATACTTCAGGATATTCCTCTCCTAAGTATTCATACAATACAACACCCAAATGTCCCATAAGCTTTTCTTCTTGACAAGTTTTCATTACTACTGCAATTCTGAAAATAAAATAAAGTAATTAGAGAAAATACCCATAATAATGTAACACTAAAATAATAAAGTATGACTCTGCTAGCCTAAAAATATGAGACGTTTTCAAAGATAAACCAAAAAATAAGCTTTCCCATTATGAAAATGTTAATTGCCTCTTTTATTTCAATTAAAATCACTTTCTAAGTATTCTTTTAGCCTCTACGGAAATAAAATACACATTTTTTTTCTAATACAAAGTCTTATATGCCATATTTTGTTAAGTTTTTGTTTAATGACCCTTGATTCTTATTATTAATCCAGGTTTAATTCTGGCTTACTTAATTCTCTACTGAGTTATACAATTAAAGTGTTTTTCAAAATCAGCCAACTAGATTTAACCCCATATCTAGGATATAGAATGAAACTATGTATTAAATTTTAGTATGGATTTTCATATAGCATCCAGTGGCGTGCTTAACTATTTTCTACTGGTTTTAATTTTTGCATGAAGAAAAACTAAATTAATTTAAATTAAAAGCTTTTTGTATCCCCTAATCCAGAAAAATGATATACAAATTTTCTTGCTTCACTAGCATTTTACAAGAATAAATTTAAAAAAAATATATAATAAAAGGCTTTTCCCACAATTTAATTAAAAAAAGTTAAAGACATTCAGAATTTTTTTAACTTGAATATGGTGTAATAAAGGTTAATTGTTAACTGAACTGCCAAAAAATCTATAGTCTGTCCCATTAAAAAATATCTTAACTTTATAATTTAAAAAATCTACATTGATTTTTCCGTCGTTACCATCAACCTTACTTTTACTGAAACACTATTATTTAATCATTTCTGGATTCTTCTAAAAATTCTTTATAAATATCCTATACCTAAATTTAACTGTTTCTAAAATAATAAGAATTAAACACTATTTTCTCATTCTCAATGAATTTAGGAAATGCAGTTAAAAAAGGATAACAATACTTTCCAATCTTAGTTGATAAAACGCTCTTTGATAAAAATATTCTTTAGATGTAGCTAAAGCTAAGTTTACTCAACGTTATTTAGTATTCAGTTAGCAATTATAAACCGGTTTCCTTACCTTGATATTAAATCTGCAGCTTGCTGTCTCACTTTGGCAGATTTATTGTTTAATCTCCACAAGATGGTACCACATATTTGTGGTAAGTATGGTTTTACCCTTTTGCCTAACTGATTAACTATTGTACCAAAGCCATTAAGCATAACCACATCTTCTGTTGTTTGTTCTTGGAAGGCATACAAGATTCCTAAAAAAAATAATAATATTTTAAAGGTAATGGAACAAATATTACCTTAAAAATGTAATATATAAAGACGAAATCACCTTTCGAATAAAAGTTGTCTTAAAACTTTACTCGAGGTATTGCTAACGTCTAATGCGTTTCACCAATCTCATAATGCAGAGATCGACGTATTTTGATTACATACATACAATGTACAGTATGTCCACGGAAAAGGTGTTGAAGAGAAAAAACTTTTTTATTTTTGGTTTTATCGAAAAAAGCTACTCTTGATAAAAAAATTTGCTACTTCTAAGAGTAAGATTGGGATAGAAACATTTAACATATTTTATACGGGTGTTCAGAAAATTGAAAAAACTTAAAATGGTACAAGAGTAAAGTGCATTTATTTGATAAGATATGGAAATAAGTTACTAGGAAAAGTTGTTCAAAATTAAAAGGTAGTCTCTTATACCAATTTTTGAAAAAATCGGCCTACTTTTATTTATTTGTAATTAAATTTATTTTAATATGAATTTAAATTTTTAATATCAATTTTGTCAAATTTTTTGCTGTTAAGTAAGCATTTAAAGCTGACGTTACTGCGGCTAATGAATTATAAAAGCAAAGTGTCAATAAAGCTTGTCACTATCAACGCCTACTAGTACAATAATGAGTTGTTAATTTGAAATTATTTAATTAATATCAAAAAATTTTTTTACAATTAATAAAAAC